>JAMKPZ010001549.1:0-36063 GCA_024699675.1 Amphibolis antarctica | reverse complement strand
TTTTTTAAAGTCTATCATACTAAGGTATAAATGCTTACTTTAGTCCATAGAATGATTTCTTCAACTTATAGACATGATCTAGATATCTATCATTCTTAAACCTAAGGGATTGTTTCACATACACCTTTTTCTATAAATATTTATTTAAGAAGGTACTCTTCACATCCATTTGATACAATGTCATATTCTGTTAGGATTGAAGCTTCACTAAAGGAGAGGGTGAATAGTGAAGTACAAAAATTATTCAATAAAAAGCTTTATGTTAAAAACACTTTTTGAAAACGTTCTTCAAAAAAGTGACTTAGAAAAATAAGGTTAATTGAGATAAAGATGAATAAATAAAACACAAGTTCAATCAAGGCAGGTGAACACAACATTTTTATTGTGATTCACTTAAACTAGGATACTCCACTCCCCAAGACATCTACCTTGAACGTTTCACCATAATTTGGTATTTTACATGTTCACACCGTAACCTTTACAAGGGTCTTAAGTGTTTACCTGGCTGAACACCTAAATTTTTTCTTGTTTGTACATGTACTCTTGGATCACCAATAATTTGTTCATTTGAATGACAAGACATGAAATGCCACATATGAGGGTTTTTAACTAAATAAGATCTTGAAATTCGTTCACCATTATCTTCCTTATATTTTTTTCTTCATCATCATTTTCCAATGTGAGAATTTTCTTTTTATTGTCTATATCTTTATCAAATGTTACATGTATTGTTTCTTCAACTCAGTTATCATTTACAAAATATACTCTATAAGTTCTACCAATCAGAGAGTATCCAACAAAATAAGCCTCATTCGATTTTTCCTCAAACTTATATCCCTTTGATCCATAAAAATTTACAACCAAATGTTTTGAAATGACACCTTTGGAATTTTGTTGTTTCAAAGCTCAAATGGTGACTTTCCTAATATTGGTCTCAAGTACACTCTATTAATAATGTAGTATGTTTTATGTACAACTTCAACCTACAAAAATTTTGGCAAAATTGTGGCATTCAACATTGCCCTAGATATTTCTTGAATTGACTTACTTTTCCTTTCTACTACTTCATTTTGTAATAGTATTCTAGAACAAGAAAATTCATTTTTGACTACAAAATCATTGCAGAAGTTTTCAAATTTTGTATTCACGAATTCTCTTTCCATAATTACTTCTAATTTTCACCACATTCAATTCCTTCTCATATTGCACTCTGTAGCAGAATTTTTTGAACTCTTTAAATGCATTTTTTCATAAGCTAAAAATATTATCTTTCTCAAATTTTAGGTAGATCTTTTCCTAAATCATCCCTAACCAATTTTCCTAGATTTCTCATGTTTACATGCCTAATCTCCTATGCCAAATCCATGAATCATTACTTACAGCAACCAACAATCTTTAGGGAAATTTAAAACATAAATAGATCCTTTTCTAAGAACAATAAACTTAATCATATTAGAACATGCATCAATCATCAAACATTTATATTAGTTCAAATATAACTTTATAACCTTTATCACAAAGCTGACTCACAATAGATTTTGTTTTAAGCCATTTGTGATTAAGACATGCTCAATACAGAAATTATCTTCATCTTTAATATTACAAATGCCAACTATTCTACTTTTATCATTATCAATAAACTTTGCCATACCTCCATCAAAAGTTTCAACTGAATTTAAAATCTTTGTAAGAGTTTCCTATGGAGATTCATCAAAAACTTTACTGAACACCACATGAAAAGATGAATTTTCAACATTTTTTGTTTGCAAATGATGGAAAGTTGTTGAATTCAAATATATAACAAGGCTAACATACATAAAAAAGGACAGGTTTCTCATTATAAAGCAAACCAAGAAATTTCTTTTGAAAGCTGAGAGATCCATTTTGAGAAAAATCAAACTTATGTTTATACAAAAACATCAATTTAAGAATGAATATTGTGTAAAGTGAATCTCTATAGCAAAAGAAAGGCACTAAATGTGTTCATTAGGTTAAAGAATTTGACAAATATTTCCTAAAATGATGTAGAATAATAAAGATGAAAAAGCAGCAATCACAAAAATAATAGAGATTGATGGCAAAGTATCTCTCAATCACAAGCAGTCTATTATATTTGTAATCACAAGGATAATTCCAAGGATAATTGTTGATATAATCCACCATAAGATAATAATAGACAAAAGCATGTCCAAGATGTATTTGAAAAAATGAAATTCAACATCCACAAGACATATTTGTTGCCTATTCAAAGACAAAGCAATATTGCAAGTCATGGTTCCAAGGACTCCCAACAGATAGATCATGCTTTTCAACTGTAGCTTAACACATTCAACTGAAATTTCATTATGTAAGACCAAATAGGTGAAATGTTTGAGCTTTTTCAAAATTAATCTCAAGTCTTATTGATGTTGTCAATATTCTAAACATTCCAAACACTTCATTTCCTACCATATTGCCCGTCAACCAAGAGTTTTGATTATATTGGGGTGCCCGGATGTTATGAAGAGATCTCTTGTACCAGGATTCCTTGGAGAGATGCTATAGATGGACCACTATATGTTGATGATCCATATATAGATGCTAATGATCCATTTCCTCCCCTTCAAGCATATTGATTATGTTTAGGATATGTTTTGTTGATCATGAACATCTGTATGGCAAAGTTTAGAGATGTGATGTATGCTCATTTTCTATCTAACATGTTCAGTGCATTTGATATTTCTTTTCTTATTATATATGCATATTGTTATCTTTCTTATTATGTTACATTTCTTTCCTAATGTTATTTTTTTTGTGTATTCCTTATGTGTTGAATGGGATTGTACACTAACGGATATCTATCTCAGTTTAGAACATGGACTTATCCATGTCTAAGAAAATTGAAAAAGCAAGCCCATGACCAAGGAAACTAATGAATGCAAAGATTTATAGGCAAAGGTTAGCACAAATAGTTCAAGCACTTTAAAAATAGAGTACTCTAGAAGAGAAAGGAAAAGCCCCCATGATCACAACAAAAACAAGGGAAGGAAGCACCTATTCCTCAAGCAGAAAGGGGTGTTCATGCAAAAAGGTGGTTAGAGAACAAAGGCAGAACAAAAAGGGTGAATAAAATTAAAAAATGGGACAATGGGCTTAAGATGGTTTCTTGGGGTCGCATCAACAATATCATAATAGAGGTGTGAAGGAGGAATCCAAATCTCTTATTCAGGACCTATCACACTTACACAAAGTGCAGGTAGAAAAATATTTAGAAAGGTGTTGCAACGCTAAGGATGGAGAATTCCTTTTAGAGAAAGAGAGTTCTAAATTGAGATGAATTTGAGATGGAAACTGAGGGCCCACTTGAAATGAGGAATAATTAAGGAAATATGAACAACACATTTTACACATCAATTTATATGATTTGTGAAAATATTATTTTATCCTAAGTTTTGCTCAGGGCTAGACATATTTAGGTATGGGGAAAAGTTGTTTAATGTTTATTTTTGTAATAATTTATGTATTTATTAATGTAAAAGTGCTTCACAGAAAGGTATTTCTTCAATGATTTTATAGAAACAAAAGAGGATGTGACACTTATAAATAACTAAGGAACTTTCATTACTTCTCTCAAGTGAAGACCATTGAAAAGAAAATTTTCTAGTTGGTTCATGCATAAAGGTCAATTAAGAAGGCATAGATATGAGGATTTAATTGAATATGAGAAGGATGATTAAGGGGTAGACATGTGGAGGCAAGGGATTAACTCACATGCAAGCACTTCAGCATGCAAAGGACATCCACCTAGGAAATAACTTCTCAAAGGGGTGGAATGACATGGCTTAATGGAGCTCGGCCAACCAAGCATGGAGGAAGTTATGAACTTTGGAATTCAAAAGGATTGGAGGGTGGTTGTCAAGATTTCTTTTCAAAACACCTTTTCAAAAATCCTGCAAATAAATCCTCCACCCTCCTCTCTTATGTAACCGCCGTCCCATTTCTTTTCTCCTCTCTAAATCTCGTTTTTCTTCCAAAGGAGTGACAACCCTCCTTTTCCTTTCCCCTTCCTTTCTTCTATGACTTGAATTACTATAGCTTTATTAAAGGAATGTTCTAAAAATAGTCGATGGACATTCTATTATAACTTGTTTACTTGTTTTAATGTGATTACTAAACGGATGTTCCAACATTAGTCGAAAGACATTCCGTTATAACTTGTTTACTTGTTTTAATACAAGATCATTGAATAGATGTTTTGACATTAGTCGACAAACATTCCGTTATAACTTATTTACTTGTTTTAATATAAGATCATTGAATGGATGTTCCAACATTGGTCGACAAACATTCCGTTATAACTTGTTTTGATACAAGAATGTTAAATGGATGTTCCAATGTTAGTCAACGAACATACCATTATCACTTGTACTCTTACAAGTTTGTACTTAATGTCTGACAGAAGATCTATCATGTAGGTTTGGACATTTTGTAGATAAACGGAAAATCCATCCAAGCTAAACGGAAAATCCGACTGACTGTTGATTAATTTCTACATGATACAAGATCTATTATTCTAAGATTTGTGTTTTTGCAATTCTTGTATGCTCTTGCTTTGTGTTTTTGTGAGAACACTTATGTTTTTTGTCTACAATTTTTGTGTCTTACAAAGGATTTTGCAAGTTGTCTAAATGTTATAAGAAAAAACTTATTCACCAAGCTATGATGAGGTCTGCAAAAAGGGTGTCTTTGTAGGGTGATAAGGTGGCCTTCTTGTCAAAGGATTCTTTTATTGATCCTAAAAAAGCAAAAGTGTAAAAGTTGGAGTGTGAACCTATAAAACAGTCAGTGATAGTGAAACTCTCAAGGTTGTGCCTTAGGTAGTGGATTAACCCTAGTTTAGGGTGAACCTATAAAAATTCCGTGTTTGCTTTTCTATGTGCAATTAAGTGTGATTTTATTGCTTAACTGATTTTAATTAACTATTCACCCTCTCTCTAGTGAAGCCTCGATCTTAACAATTTTAGAATTTTCTATGAAATTTCCATGATTTAAGTCCAAAACTCTGAGGATTTTCCACAACATTTCTGTGACTTTATTCCTGAATTTCCGTGATTGTACGAACCATATAAAATAAGACATTAAGTACGAATATTATAAAATACTCAACATTGTAAATATTCAAACATAATCAAATATTTAACATTATAAAATGTAACCTAAGTTTTTCATCATCAAAACCAACAATGAAAGATCCTCCTAAATGAAGGATTTTCCTAACACTACCTACTTGTGAGCATCAGGTTTTTAAAAAAACACCCACTTAATCTCTAGTTTAAAAAAAAAGAATTTAAATTCTCAATCCCAATAATATCTGTATTCAATTTTTCACATCATCAGAATGCATACATGAAGTAGTGAAAATGACACATACACTGATGAATTTTCTGGAAAAACGGTTCTCAATTATGTCCAATATCACATCCTTTGTGAACTCTGGATGCCACTGCATGCCCAAGGCATTCTCTCCAAGAGCAAACATCTCAAATTTTGTTCTCTCCGAAGTTGCCAGAATCAAAGCATCAGGAGGAAGCAGTGTCACCTGAAACAGTCGAAGACAATGACGTGAATGCTTCAATTCAAGTTTATTGAATTGACCATGTCGACCACACGGGAGTGAGGGCTTAAACGAGCCAAATTTGTTTGAGGAATATACAGGACACACGAATTATGTCGAAACAAGATAGCGGAATTGCAGTAACCTGATCGCGGTGACTCTCAATGACATGGAGAGTAGAGCTGATGGGGAAGCCATAGATTCGGTGGATAGAGGTGGAATCAAGATTGATGCACTTGAGACCGAGCTCCCACCCAACATCCGCCCTTCCCGTATTCCCACCAAGGGCTCGAGCCAATATCTACAACACGAAAAGAATTCAGGGGGACAATCGCCGCTATCACCACTAGCGTCAAGGACGATTCACCTGGTGTCCGAAGCATATTCCAAGGATACGCTTGTTGTGGCTGTGGAGGAAGGCGATGGCGTCGCAAAGTCGGAGCATCCAGGTATCCTGGGCGTGGGCGTCGGCGGCACTTCCGGTGATGACGAAGGCGTCGTAGGCATCATACTGGTCCATGAAGGAGAAGTCCCCATCGAGGACGGCGAAGATGTCCCACCGCTCGTCCGCCTCGTCGTCCTTGAAGAGCTCTACCATCATGTTGCCGAAGCCCCCGTGGGTGCGCTCGATGTACTCGGTCGCCTGGCCCGTCTTCAACACGGCGAAACGCCGTTGCCGTTGCAGCTCCGTCCGCTTCATTTCTGGGATTTTGGTACTCCGCCGCTGCAGATGCGCTGCGGCTCTGATTTTTGAAGAATAAACGGAAGCGCGATAATCTGTTTGGTTGTTGCAACCGACAAAGTTTACCTTTGTAAAAATGGTAGGTATCTATGGAAGTTGGTTGTTGCAACCGAGCTCTACCATCGGATGTATGGCGAATGGTGGAGACGAGTGATGAGAAAAGGAGAGTGCGAAAAAAAACCTTTCATGGATTTTATTTGCATAAAAATAGTTATTTTATTAATCACGAAAAAAAACTCATTTTCACCTACGATTCTTCTTCTCAAGTAGTCTATTTATTTTAATGTGAAAAGAAAATCATATTTCACCTACGATTCCTCTTTCCAATCATTTTTCCATTGATTCTTCTTCCACAATCGCCCAATGGAACACAAAATCATGCCACTTAACATTTGATCTAACGGTGACTTACAGGTGTACTTTCATGTTATTTAAAGTTAATTTATTAAAAACATTGATTATAGTTTAATTTAATAGGAATGAACATTTATTGAAAAAAAAAAATTAGATCAACTTAAGTATCAAGTGCATTGATTATAGTTTAATCTAACAGGAATGAACATCTATTAATTAATTATGAGTTAATTTACCGTTATCATTTTAATATCTAAAAATGACAGAAAGTCAGTGGAATTAATAAACTATTAATTACCTTAAATATTTCAGTACATAGTATAAAGTAAAATATTAATTGATGGTAATTCCATTTTATTACACGGTACAATTATGGAACTACCATTTTCAAAACTCTGTGAGTTTGTCCTTTATTTTTATCAAGTTCTGCAAATCAATTAATTAAAAATATTTGAATAAGTTCTAATTAATTACTTTTATTTATGTTAATTTAATGTTGAACTAAACTATCATTTGGTAACTAAAGCCACCCACAGAAGACATTTAGAGTAATAAGCATAATATATTTCAATCATTAAAACATTTAAATCAAAAAACAACAATATGATTTAATATCTAATTTGTACAAATAACAGCAAGTATAATGGTTTGAATAGGATTATTCTAAGATGCAAGAGCTTGATGACTTAGAATTCAATATTAGAATGGAAGAATTGTCTAGCCATCTCGATAGAGAAGGAGAAAGAAATGCAAGTCCACACTATGATATGAAATTTTCTTCTAAAGATGGTGCATATAATTTTTATAATGCATATGCAATGAAGAAAGATTTTGCTATTAGAAGAAGTTGGTTCAGAAAATCAAAAGGCAGTGAAAAATTAATAGCACGTAACTTTATTTATTATAAAGAGGGATATAAAGACATGAATGACAAATGTTACTTAGAAAGAGATGTGAGTAGGCAACGAGACGTCCAAGAGGGTTGTCTTACAAGGTTTTATGTTGTATGCAATGAATTAAATGTTTGGGTTGTTGAGAGATTTATGAGGGAGCATAATTATGTTCTTGCATCACCTGCAAAATCGAAGATGTTAAGATCTCATAAGAAAATATCATCTGCATCAAAAGGGTTACTGAATACCTTATTAGAATGTCACATTCAACTTTCCAAAGCGATACATATTACTTCAAATATGTCACAGCAAGATATTACCTCTGATCAAGTTATTCACCTTAACAGAACTAAGCAAAAGAATAATATGAGCAAGGAATGATGATAATAGTAAAGTATTTTTAGCAACAAAGTTACAATGATCCAAATTATTTCTTTTGTTTTAAATTAGATAAAGATCATACAATCAGAAGTATCTTCTAGGTTGATGGCAGAGCTCGTAAAGCATATATGAAGTTTGGAAATGTGGTTGTTTTTAACACCACTTATAGGATCAATAATTTCAACATACCTTTTGCACCATTTACTAAAGTAAATCACCATAAGCAGTCTACATTGTTTGGGTGTACTTTTCTAGAAGATGAGACAAAAGAAACCTTTCATTGGTTATTTACTACATTCCAAACTTGCATGTATGGCAAGAATCCAAAGGCTATCATTACAAATCAAGATCATGCAACGTATGCAATTATTCCTGTAATTTTTCTAGATTCTATATATCGTTACTATTCTTAGCATATTGGTCGAAATGTCATTGATCATATCCTAGAGATGCACACTGATGTGAACTTCAAAGTTGATTACAATAAATGCATATATGGTGCAAGAACTCCTAAAGAGTTTGAAAAGGAGTGAAACCTATTGAAAGTTAAATATCTAACAGTGCATGGTAACTTTTGATTGAATTACTTGTATACCATTCGAGATCATTGGATTCCATGCTATATGAATAATATATTTATGGTTGACATGAGTACAAGTCAAAGGTCTGAGAGTGTAAATGCATTTTTTGATGGGTACATGCATTCTTAGACTCCTATTTTAGAATTTATCTTCCAATATAATAGGGCATTGAGAGCAAAACATCAATCTGAGGAACATGAATACTTAATTACTCTGACAACAAAGTCGACACTTTTCTTCTCTATGTCAATTGAAATACAGGCTATTGCAAGTTATACAAGAAAGATTTTTTCTATATTCCAAGATGAAATGAGAAAAGATATTCTCTATGTCAATTGAATCATCTATCACTGGTTATGGAATTGAGTCGGACTTACACTCTCGGTCACTTGACCGAGGGATGCCATGTGTTAGCCGGCTGGTTGTACGGCAGCCACCTTATGGGTGTCGGCAACCGGGTGACGAGGTGGAAAGCGTTTGTGTACCATGTCTGAAGGCTGTGTCGACGTCGCGTTGTACTTCCCCCATGTCTTAGCTCCTAGCCGGCCAGTTATGCGGCAACCACTTCGTGGGAGCCGACGACCAGGATGTGACGTGAAAGCTTCACGTGTTTCTTTTTCGAAAGCTGTCGTTGTAGTGAATAGTCACATCATACTTTTTGCGATGTTACGTTCTAACCGGCTAGTTATGCGGCTACCGCCTTGCGGGAGTCAGCAATCGGCTGGTGATGTGGACGCTTCACATGCTAGCTTTTTCAAAGGCTGCGGTTGATGCAGTGAATAGTCACATCTTACGTTTGTGATTTCACCTTTTTAGCCGACTGGTTACGCGGCTGCCGCCTTGCGGGAGCCGGCATCCGGCTGGTGATGCGGACGTTTCACGTGCTTGCTTTTCCAAAGGCTACGGTTGATGCGGTGAATGGTCACGTTTTACCTTTGTGATTTCACCTTTTCAGCCAGCTGGTTACACGGCTGCCGCCTTATGGGAGTCGGCAACCGGTTGGTGACGCGAATGTTTCATGTGCTTGCTGCAGCTTTCTTGATTTTCGTTCATCCTTTTCGGTTTTCGTGCAACTTTCTTGGTTCCTGTGCCATGACCGTACCTTTTCAAAGTTGTGAGGAATTGTTTCAACTTTCTCAATTTTTGTGCAACCGGTTTTTGAACCGGTTACCACCTTGGGTTAGTCGGAATCCGAGTGGTGATGTGAATGTTTCACGTGCTTGTTGCAGCTTTCTTGATTTTTGTTCATCTTTTTCGGTTTTCGTGCAACTTTCTTGGTTCCCGTGCCATGACCGTACCTTTTCAAAGTTGTTAGGAATCGTTTCAGCTTTCTCGATTTTTGTGCAATCGATTTTTGAACTATACGTCATCACCAAACTAGCGTGGCCCGTACGTCATCACCAAAACCCTCAGCGGAGGGGCCGCTTACCTTTTTGATGAAGCCACCCAACAAGAGTTCGGCTCAGTCAATCTGTCGCAGCTGAAGAAGTTCTACCCATAAGACAAACTCAACCGAGAATCAACCCGGCTGCTGCCCTCAAACAGGCCGGCTGCCGACTTCTCAAACCGACACCCCGCCGGCGAACCGAGAGGCCAACTCCCTGTGGCTGAACGTGACAAGCACGTCACGTACCCAACCAGGGCTCATTGCGGCCACCACCTTCAGACAAGCCGACAACCCACACCTCCACCCGACTCTCCACCGACTGACCGAGAGGTCAGGTTTGGACAGGTACGCCCCTTTCCTCGGTAAAATCCCTTTTATGACTTACACAAAGCACGCATGAGGCACGCAGGATGAGTAGGTCCAACCCTCTAGTCATCCTACCCCGTCCATGGGAGAAAGAAAAAGGATCGACAAAACTAGCCAAAACGACACCCCTCACGTTTGTGTATGTTTCGGGTCGCAACCTGTCGGAACATGCCTGCATCCCCTCAGTCTCAAAACCATGAAATAACCATCTCACCATTCATCAGAAGAAACACCAGCAAGCTGGAAAATGACCCGGCCATCAGCCATAGCTTATTGCCCAATACTCACACACTTCACCGCCCAACTGGCCTACCACTGGCTGCCACCTCCAGATCCTGGCAACCACGTCTACAGCCAGCGGTGAGAACAGTTTGCAGTAGCAGGCGGCACATCCGACTCAAGAAGTGCTACCAGGACCTTTGGGATGAATTACCGACCCCAAGAGTGACACCAACTACATCCAGATTTCTACATCAAGAATCCGAGCACCCATCTTGTTCAACTCCGATGGCACAAAGATAAAACAGGGTGAGTAATCCAGGTTCGTCCTTATCCCCATGGTCTTTGCTGATTCTGAGTGGTTACAAGATACCGACGGGAGATCACTTCTCCCTTTGAATGAGTATCCAACCTCCCATTTT
This sequence comes from Amphibolis antarctica, assembly GCA_024699675.1. Taxonomy (NCBI): domain Eukaryota; kingdom Viridiplantae; phylum Streptophyta; class Magnoliopsida; order Alismatales; family Cymodoceaceae; genus Amphibolis; species Amphibolis antarctica. Next base: position 25,125 of record JAMKPZ010001549.1, on the reverse strand, counting down.
TTTACCTAGCCTGAGTGCCACCCGACAATGAGGGAGATCACAACCTTCAGCTCCCTTTAGGTAAGGTATTCCCCCTTGGTACACCAGCCATGACAATGTCGGGTTATTTTACTTGCCAATAGCACGTGGGGAGGGCTAGTAGCATTCTTTTATTTAGTTTTCTTATCTTCTATTTTGTAATAGAAAAGAACAAAAAAAAAGAAAAGAAGAAAAGTCAGTGGCAAGAATCCTTCTTCAATAGAAAAGAAGAGAGAAATGAAAAAGAAAAACAAAACAAAAAGAGAAAAAAAAAGAAAAGGGAAAAGAAAAAAAAAAAAGAAAAAGAAAAAGAAAAAAGAAAAAGTTACTTGTTGCTGAGTCCTGAAAGCATACGGACTCCTGTGTAAGGGAAGGGTAGATCTTAGGATTCTGCTATCTGTTGGCAATCTAATACCTGGCTTGTCGCGATTAACCAAGTATTCCCTTCTTTCAGGGCTTGGCAACCCATCGAAGTCCGCCAACACAACCGAGTGCCAGAACCCATTTTGACACCCACTTCTCCCTTTTTCTCTTGTCCTAGGGCTTGACATCCCAGCTAAGTTGTCAACATTGGGCTTGGCATCCCGCTGAAAGTCGCTTCCATCCCCGGGTTCCGATGCCCACGTTTCCAGAACCCGCATGATTCTATTTGTCATCTTTACAACACCAGAGTGAACTTGTGAGGAAGAATTAGCATCACTATGGGTAGAAGGATAGCTCTCGGATCTCTCCTCTCGACCCATCTTTGTCGCCTGAGGGTCACTTCTGCTAGACAAGGGAACCACATTTCCAAACTCACATGTGTGAATGTCCAGCAATTGTCTTTTGACGTGAGGTGAGACACCTTTCATTCCCCTGCAGGTCCAGATAGCACGATTGAGTCGGAACAACTACCTGACGCAAACTTCATCATGAGCATCCACCTAAAGATCCCTCTGCGAAATCAACAAAACAAAACACAGGAAAGAGAGTCACCAGAAAGTGTCCCAACTTCCCCACACAACTCACCACAAATATTCACGAATAAGAGGAAACGACACTCCCTCCTCACCTTTGGAAACTAATATACGAATGAGTGTGCAGGTGAACAAGTCAGTCGAACAATTCAGCTGGTTGCCGCTTAAGAGATACGGCCACCTGGACCAAAACCCACACGAGACGAGATGTCATGTAGAAAAAGAAGGGGGCTACTGGGTAAATCAACCGGCTGCCACCACCGATGCCTAGGTACGATTAACTCCCCAACACTAATCACTCCTCGCAGGAACAAATAAAGCCCCCATGCCTCGCTGAACTCGGACAACTTGGCGCCACGACAAGGATCAGCGCCAGATGAAACGTTACGCAGGAGAAAGAAGAGCCACAGGCAATCTGGTAAGAAAACCCAGTTGCTGGCAATCCGGTAAGAAAACACGGTTGCCGGCTCCTCGAAAAACCATACTTAGACGTATGGATCGGGTAACTAGTCAGCCCGCCGCCGGCAATCCGGTAAGAAAACCCGGTTGCCGGCTCCCAGAAAATCATACTTAGACGTGTGGATCGGGTGACTAGTCGGCCCGCCGCCGGCAATCCAGTAAGAAAACTCGGCTGCCGGCTCCCCCCAAACTCCCAGCATGGTATGAACATCGTCTTTGTATCGTCGCCCCACGACTCACCCGTCAGTCCGCACAAGTTCTCGAGGAAATAGTTATATGCAAAGTTTTGTTAGAAAGTGCATTGGATATTATTTATGATGGGGAGTACAAACAGACACGCGACACTATTCCTCGTCTGAAGACCCCTGGGACTCAAACCTCTAGGGCTCGTACCTCCAGGGGTCGGATCTCTGACGCTCCCGCCTTTGCTGCTCCCGAGCCTGCTCCCGGCATTCTATCCGCTCGACCAGGTGGATCAACCGGTCCTCACGACTCAATAACCGGATGAGGACTTCATCTCGAGCATGGAGACGATCTAGCACCATGCGCAAGTCATCGGCATAATCCGGGTTCGAAGAAGTTCCGCCGGCAGACCGAGAAGCAGGAGTAGGACGACAGCGCCCGGTTGACTGCCCGCCGGATGACGAGCTGGTCCGCTTTGAGGCAAGCCTCTCGTACCGGCCCAGGTCGACCGAGGTAATGGGCTGGGTCTAGAGCGGGACTCTCGGCCGGTCACCGATGGAGATACGGAGGAGGTGGGCCAGTTCCACCATCACTTCCCTGAAGAGCAACTAGTTGGGAGGTCGCCGACCTGGGATGATCACACCGCGCATCTGGCGCCAAACCGCCGCCACCCAGTTCGCCTGGCAACCCGTTACCACCATGAAAGTCGCGAGGTAAGTCGCCACACTGATCGTATTGTTAAGAACGAAGGAGACGAGGTGGGCAACGGGGTTCAGGTCCCGGGCCTTGACGACCGCTAATGAGAATCGACTTCAGCGGAAATTACCACGTTGATGTCGCCGATGCTCCAAGGAAGGCTCGATGGGGAGGAGAAGATGTCCAGGCCGGTGAAGCGGAGGCCCAGCACCTCAAACAGGAGCGCGTCGGAGAATTCCACTGATCCTGACTGGAGGCCCAGAACAAGTTGCGACTCCACCTCCAACAGGTTGGAGTACATCTCGGCCACCAAGCCGAGGACGGTCTCGACCCGGCGGAAGTCCCAGACGAAAGGAAGCAAGCCTTGCCTGGCAAATAGCTGCTCCACCTCCGGCAACTGGTCGAAGTTAGCCGGCTTGCCATATAAAACCGTCTTTACAGCCAGGCGGCCGTCAGCGGGGGACGCCAACTCCTGGTCATTTTCGGGGGGAGCCACACCATCGGCCGCCGCCTCCTCAGAACTGGTCGGAGTCCGATACCAAGGGAGCGCCAGTCGGACTTACTCCGCGTCTAATGTAGCGTCATCGGAGATCTCGAACGGCCCCGACGTAGTCCCGGCAAGGTGCTGTTGCCGGCCCATCGCCATCTTACGATGCATCCGGCACCGTGAACTCTAGGGAGGGGCCTCCGCCAACGCCTCGCCTTCCGCTCTGCCTGCCGGTACCCGAGAGCTGGAGGCACCAAGGTCTCGTCGCCGTTCTTCCAACCACCATCGGGGCATGGCCTCGGCTGAAGACGCGTCGCAGCCGTGGTCACCAAGTTCGAAGAAGACGAACAAACAGGCCGACTAGGCTCGGTTAGGACACACGAGTTGTTCAGTCGACAAGTTTCTCAGCGTGGGCGGTAAGAGATCGAGTGATTGCCGCACGGCCCCAGAAGTGGGTCGTCGGACGTGCCCCGTGACGTTCTTTATGCGAGGCATGATGATGGTGAAAGAGTGAAATTGAGGCAAGAGAAATGGAAGAAAATCGAGGAGAAGAACCCAAGTGAAGAATGAGATCGAGAAAAGGAGATGAAGAAATCTCAAACGCCCTCACCCTCTATTTATAGAAAATTTGGCACCCGATTTCTGGCTAACTCGAGGCGGCAACCGATTCAAAAACCAGTTTACCCTCGCGTAAGTTCATGGGTAAACCCTTAATGCTCATAGTATGTTCCAAGCGTAAACAACTTAACCCACGGATAAGTCCGTGGGTAAACAGCTTAACCCTTGGACTTGCATTTAAGCATAAATCACAAGTTTTTCTTTGTACATTAATCGTTCTATTAGCGACCTAAAGAGTCAAATGTCAATCATTCATTCCTTTCTCAATAGGTAATAAACATAAACATAATTAATGACTCAAAACATAGTTCATGCATCATTAAAGTGAATAATCGTGCATACTTCTCAAAAGTATAGTTAACCTTGTAATCATCATAATTTAATGAAGAATGCAAATAAAACTCATTAAAACACATGAATTAATATCAATAAAATGCTCACTTTTGAGTCTAAACACCAACCAGGACACCTCAGAAGTTTGAGTTGGCTACTAGACTTCCTGGGTGAAAGTCACATTTTGTCTTCCGCCTATTGCCTCTCGCTCAATGGACCCACTCTGTTGAGTCACCCTTGTCCAACCGAACCCTTTACTCTTCTGACAGTCATTTGTTAGCTAGAGAATTCAACCAAAATTTTCGTTTTTATTGATATGTGGGTTACGAAATTTCCATTTTTTAAATTTGGCCAACTGTAGAGTAAGGGTCATAATGTTACGGCCAACCGTAAAGTAGGGCCCATAAGGTTATGGCCAATTGTAGAATAAAGCTGGTAAGGTTATGGCCAGCCGTAAGGTAGCATGCGAGCTTTGTTGGTGGAGGGGCAATGCATTGCTGGCTCATGCAGCCAGTAGCCCCTCCCTAGGCCCGGCTACACGCCGACAGCCAATACCCCAACCACATCGTCACCGTGGATGCCAACCGTCCTTCCCAAGGTGGAAGAGGCAGCGGGGCACCACCCAGCTCACCCAACCGGTAGCCACGTCATGGATCCATTCCTTGGCTGCCTCTGATGCACCTTCCAGAGGAGTAAGCCCAATTTCCCCAGCCGCCTCTGATGCACCTTTTAGAGGTATTGTAGTTGAGACACCAGCCCTGGAATGGAACGGTCATCCAATGGTAGGTTGATGGAGTTTCGGCATATAGGGTGGATGTCCAGCCCCACTAGCCGCCCCCAGAGGTGTGAAACCAATCTCCAAGCAACTGATTGCACAAGTATGTCTTCCAACTTCCACGGTAGGAACGATGAAATTTTGGTCCAAATGGTGGAATTTCGCCCCATTGCACCAGTAGTTTCAAGAATGTTTGGAGACACCATGAGATCAGTCCCATAGCCACTGAAGCAGATATCCAAATTTCCATGGTAGGAATGCCGAAATTCCAGTCCAAACGACAGAATTCCGCCTCGTTGCACCGGTCATTTTCAGAATGCATTAGAGATCACTACAACGAGCGAGCAAACACTTGCCCTTCCATGGCAAAGGAGGCAGAATTTCGGCCAGCGAGGTAGAATTTCAGCCCAGAGTGCCGGTGCCTCCAGACAATTCCAGATGCTCAGCGAGCCCAACCGTCACCCAATCAACATAACGTGCACGACACTTGGCCTTCCAACGCTCGACGATTCAACTTCATGAAATGTCACGACCTTAGCCTATAAATAGCCCTCCCCATACCACTAGGGAGGGGTTTGTACCCTCTCTTTCATCCAGCTATCACTCGGAAGCCCATGGGGTTCTGCCAACAGAGCTGGCGGATGGGCCGAGGTATAGAGAATTGGAAGGCAATTGAGGGAGTGCATCGCCACGCGGGGTGGATGGCTTGTTAAACGGAGTCGCCACCTTATTTTTGCATAGAAAACAAGGAAAACCGGATGGGGAACTGTCCTTCCGCCATCAAAATGGTGAAAACCACAAAAATGATGTAAAATTGTGTAAAACTACGTAGAAAATGAGAGAACTAGAAACGGGACTCAAGGTACTGTTGGGGAAGGTGTTAGGCACCCCCAGACAGTCCAGGTAGTTCTGGCCTCTCTCTGGCTCTAAAAATGGTGTACAACATTAGTCAGCGCAGCTAAACACAGCCTCATCCTAGAAGACTTTCCAAGGCATTGGGAGGAATAGTCTTATTCCTTCCAGTAAAGCAAGTGAAAATCAACCAATGCGAGGATTCACACGGGATCCATTGAGAAAAAGAGAGAGAGAAAGGCATGGTGGTCACCACTATGGACCATTGGCTAAAGAGTCGGAGGTCTAGTGAACAAGCCGGCTGGAACGCCAGACTACCGAGTAAGGGAACCGGTGTCTGCCTGACATTCTGCCTCTCCTATTGGGGACAAGAGTTCATGTACCTAGTTTGGCCAGGGTTGGCAAGGACTCATGCCGATGGCCTCACCCTGGAAGCCTTTTCGGGGCATCGAGAGGGTAGCTTTGCTCCAACCAGTAAAGAGGAACCATCAGGGTGTACATACTCTTACACCCGGATGGCCAGCATCAACAAGGTTGCTTGCCGATGGCCTCATCCCAAAAGCCTTTCTGAGGCATCAGGAGGGCAGCTTTGCTCCACACAGTAAAGAGGAACTGTCGGGGTGTACATACTCATACACCTGGATGACCGGTGTCGGCGAGGTTGCTTGCCGACGGCCTCATCCTGGAAGCCTTTCCGGGGCATCGAGAGAGCATCTTTGCTCCTCCCAGTAAAGGGAACCATTGGGGTGTACATACTCATACACCCGCACGGCCAGCGTCGGCGAGGTTGCTTACCGATGGCCTCATCCCGGGAGCCTTTTCGGGGTATCGGGAGAACAGCTTTGCCTCTCCTGACGTGATAAGTGGGAAATAGGTAAAAACGTGAATATGGATGCCCCGGAAAGCCAAAGGTTTGGTGGGTCTACCCATTTGCCTACGGGACATCTGGGTCTGGGGCTAGATGTTCACCTGGTATGCTGCCTACACTTCCGGGTGTAGAGATTTCTGCACCCAGTCCCGAAAGATGGAGGACCCTTTATATAGGGAATTACCTTTCGTTTTGGGTGATCCCGGGATGGAAACCCGACGTACGTTTTGGTTTAATCCAGTGATCCGTGTGATTGATTGATTGTGGGATTTAAGTAATTAAATCTTGCCATATCTTTCCAATAGATTTGAATTATTTACCTAGGCGTTTAGCTGGCAGCCATGGCAGGTTGGTTGGCTGTTGAGTAAGGGAGATCGGCATGCACTAGGAATATAGCCAGTGGTTCAGGGGAATAGGCCATGGCAGATAGTCAAGATTGTGCACCGGTTGATGACCCGACGGTCGTGTACTTTACCCTAGAAGTCAAACTAAGCTTTTCCTATAGCATTTACTTTGTCTCCCCCCCCATCTAGAAAATGGTACTTCCACGCTTGGATGCCTTGTATTAGCAAAAGTTCCATGTGGTCAGCCGTTTTCTCTCCTCTAGCAGCTACGGGCATGTTAACGGGTATCTGCATGTTGGCTACCAACTAATCATGAGCCAGCAGCCATGTTTTTTTTGTGTGGTCCTTTGTTCAAAGTGAAAGGGGACCTTCATGGTCGAGGAAGAGTTGTGAACCGATTGTCAAGATATGTTACAGGCATGCTGGTGGGTGGTCAGCTGATTTACCTGGTAGCCCGATAGGTGTTGAACACGGGCGTCAACACCAGCATAGTGGGACTTCACCAGGAAGGAGTTTGGGGGAACCAGCTGCCAGGTGATATACCAGCGTGCCGATGGGTGGCCAGTTGATTTACCTGGCAGCCGATAAGTGTTAAGCATGGGGGTCAACAGAATGCCCCTCCCTAGGTGAGGCTGTATGACCTCGGTGGAATGAAACCAACGTCCTAGGGTTGAACGACCCTCCATGCGTAGGTGATAGATAATGCAAGGCTTCACACTCTGTGAACATCTATCACTCATTATGAGTGAGATAGACTTTCCTAGAAGGTGCATCAAGAGAAGTCTTGAAGAGTTCAAAGAGGATGCACTCTGAATTGTGAGGGTTGCCTAAGGGCTCCTCGTCACCTCGTGTGGGTGAGCGTGGACTTATACTCCCAGTATCTTAACCGAGGGCTACCATGGTGGTGTGGACTTACACTTCTGGTCACCTAGCCAGAAGATGCCTTAGGGGGAGTTGGGCTTACACTCTCGGTTACCTACCCAGGAGACGCCTCAAAAGGGGATGGACTTACACTTCCGGTTCTCTAACCAAAAGACGCCTTGGATGTACCAGCAGGCTGGGTGGTTGACCTGGAAAGTTTTCCCAATCATTAACTAGCAGGTATTAACCTCGTGCAGGCATGTGTCACGTCCGCAGTCTGAAATCTGTGTGGTTGTCAACGCAGGCAGTCATCAAATCACCTCCCCTCACTTTTTGGTTCGAATGATTGCTTAACCGGCAGCCACCTTGCGGTTGCTAGCAGGCCGGGCTTCTGGCTCTTGTCCGCCAGAGGAAGGTGCAGATGGCAAGGGGTCAGTGGAGGCTCCCTGCAAAGATTCATTGTGGAGGACGTGCCGCAAGATGTTGTTTGGGAGGCAACGACTCCTCCCGGAATCCTCTGACACGTCACCGGCAAGGCTCGATGACACAAGGACACAAGGTCAGATGCGGAGTCTATCCGCCTGGCCCTCCCTTGGCATTACATGGTCTCCGATTACGTTGAGGCAGTGGCTGAGGGCATCTTGCCACCCATCGCCGATCGGGAGCTTCTTTTCCCCGTGGACGATCATCTAGGGGGAAGGAGTATTTTGTATGGCAAGTCGGTTGACTTCGACTGGTTGCCAGAGGTGGCGTAGCTGTTCGCCGCATAGGGGCTACTCTAATTCGTTCGCGATCTCCACCGGGTGGAGACCATCCCCAGTCTGTTTACGAAGATGTACTCCAACCTATCTGAGGTGGAGTTGCAGCTTGTTCTCGGCTTCCAGATGGGGCCGGCCACACTATCTGATGCACTCCTACTCAAGGTGCTCAGTCTCCGCTCTACCGGGTTGGACATTTTTTCCCCTCTATTGAGCATCCCGTGGAGCATTGGCGACAACAACATGATAGTTGCGACGGATACCAGGTCTGACTGGCAGGTGGTCAAGACACATGACCTGAACCCGGTTGCCCACCTCGTCTCGTTCATTTTGAACAATACTATCCTGCCGAAAGGGGGACATTGGGACGAGGTGAGTGTGGCAACATACCTCGCGAATTTCGCAGTGGTAACCAGCTGCCAGGTGAACTGGGCGGCGACGGTCTGGTAGTAGATGTGGAGCGTCATCAACCCAGGTCAGAGGCCTCCTAACCAGCTATTGTTTGGCAAGGTCATGGTCGAGCTAGCAGGATTCCTAACCCGGCCCATCACGACGACCAATCTTGGTCATTACGAGAAGCTTGCTTCTAAGCATGCCAGCTCATCTACTGGGACTTCTACCAAGCCATCTGTCAGACCCTCCATCGGACCCTCCACCCAACATCGTCCGACTACCTCTACCGCTACCTCACCTTTCCCGAGCAGAGCCCTGGGCTCGAGCACGACTGCTGGTGCATTGTCCACGGTGACCCTCCTGACCTCCATGGGCGAATTCCTAAGGATGGCAATGGACCGGCTAAGTGCCCGTGATGACGTTCTTCTGCGGGTGATGACCTGCGAGGACTGATTGGTCGGGCTGCTCGAGCGGATGGAGGCTCGGGAGGCCGAGCAGGAGCACCGAATAGTCGAGAGTCGAAGGGCTAGGTGCTGAAGGGACAACGACATGGATTGACCTCTTGTACCCTGCACTTTTTCTTTCTTTGTAATCGCAAAAAATTATTCATAATGTAATTTATCTTTTCCAAAAAAAAAAAAATATGTTTCCTGTGTGGATTATGCACATATGAATATTCACGTGTATATGAGTATATCCAATGGTAAAGTGCAAGGGAGTGATACGAAGAGGGTACTCGTGACGTGGTAGAAATGCCAGCTACCGACATAGGCTGGGTCACTATAGTGGCTGCCGACAGATGATACCAAACAACGTGTTGTTCCCTTCCTTCAATCAGTCTTACCTTCGTGTGATGCGGCATTTTAGCCAGATCGTGTGTAGCAGCGTCCAGCAGTCTGAGCTGGGTAATGCACGGCCAAGCCTCCTTCATTCCTGCGGAATACGGTTAGCATCCTCATTTTGGGCACGGCTGGGATGCCTGCTTCCTCTGGGCAGCCGTGTCTCATGAGTGGCTATTGGCTGATTGACCTGATAGCCCGCTGTCTCTCCATGTGACATCTTGTTTGGTATAGGCCCTCGTAGCGGCATCCAACTGTCTGACTTGGGTGATGCGCAGGGGGACCTCCTTCATTCCCGCAAGGAACGGTTAGCGTCCTGATTTTGGACGCAGCTGAGGTGCTAACTATCCATGGGCAGCCGTGTCTCGTAAGCAATGGCCAGCTAATTGACCCAACTTACTTGTTTACCTACACACTTATTCGCACATTAGTCCCCCTAGGTGGGGAGGAAGTGTTGTTTCCTCCCCTTATCTATGAGCACAAGTAGTAATGTGTGTGAAGGTGTTGAGACATTGTATTATTGCCCACTGTACAGTGTTTTTAATACTGCTAAATTAAATCGCAAGCACATGGTGCTATTGTAATAACACGGCGAGTACGGATTGATCCCACGAGGATTTGGGTTATAGAAATCGATGACAACACTGAAATACAAATTGTTGGAAGTCTGAAAACATCAAGTGAAATGGGAATCAAAACTCATTCAAACATTAAATCCATTCCCCACAAATGGTTGGAATTTCAAAACCAAAAACCGCAATAGCTAGTTGTAAGAGCAATCAAATTGAAATACCTATAACTCACTCCATTCGCATCCAATTAATGTGAAATAAAATGGAGCTTTTCAAGCACTCAACAAGCTGTTAAAATACGGAAATTCCCGTCCAAGACGTGCACCAAAAAATAGGGGAAAACAGGGTACAAAATAGAAATCCGAAATGCAATTTTTCAATCACTACAATCCCTTTCTTTCCCTATAACTTTCTCAAATTGAACCAATATTTTCCAGCTAAGAAACCCACGTAAGAACACCCCTTTTTCAGTAGGAAACAAGCCTCAAAACATCTGGGACGTGCCCTTAAAAATGCTGGAAAATCTCATGAAAAATTCGTATTCAAAACATTCAACATTCATACATTCCAAACATCATTCATTCACACATACATCAAAGTATATTTTTGGGGTTTTTGTATATGAATCAAGTAAACTTCAAATGATTTGAATCCTAATGCAAAATAGTAAGAAATATTGTCCTAATTCAAGGTATGAAATTGGAATAAAAAACCCCAATCCTACACTAGATAAAGTAAGGTAAATAGGGCAAGGGTTGAACCTTCACTCCAAAACCTTAAATGATGGTGGAGAGAGGACGTCTTCAGCAACAAAGCCACCCCTTCCTTGGCTGGAATAGCTTCCTCACGTCACCAAGGGTAGGGAAAGGGAAGATCGGACAACTCCTCTACCTTGAACCAACACCCAACGCCCCCTTTCTTTCCTTTGGCTTCAACTCTTGGATTTTGCCCTCTCTAAGCCACAAGCTCCAAGATTCCAGCACGTCCCCTTCTCCAAGACCACGCCCTAGATGTCACACGTCCCTTGGATGAAGAGAAGATGAGGAGAAGAGTGAAGGCCGGCGTCCTCCAAGGTCTCCACCACAAGAGGAAGGAGCTACAGCCCCTTGTGTGCCTTAAAAAAATGAAGAAGAAGAAAATGGGGAAGAGCCTCTTTTTCTTTGGCTTCTTGGGTCTTTACATAACAACCATTTTTTTTCCATGTTTCCAAGTTTGCCCTTGCCTTCACTTTATTCCTATAAGACAAATAAAAATGTGAAGGAACCAAGACTTTCCAAAATAAATTGATATGATATGATATGATCATGAGTGTTGCCCTACATGTCATGCCCATTAAAAATGATAGTTGAAGTCTTAGTTGTGCATTATTTAATTGAGTTATATCAAATTCATGCATTTCATGAAAATACAAAGTTATATGCAATTCTAGTTAATAAAGCACGATAATCATATATGCACTTCTAATTTGCATGAGATAAGTATGTGTATAATGCACAAATTATGACTTCACACCCATCCTCCTGTATTCCACCTCATTGGTGCTGTAAGGGTGGTAGATGCCAAATCTGTTTGCCAAAGTTTTATGGACTGAAATAGTGGCATGTAGGAGGTAAGGGGATTTTGAAATGGCTACACGTGATAGAGTCTATGCAAGGTGGCTGTTCCAGCCTAATGGTGCTATCCAAACCTGTAGGGGAATGAAAGGTGGCTCACCTCACAACAAAAAGGAACTACTGGACATTCATGCAGGAGGATTTGATAAACGTGGTTCCTCTATCTAGCAGAAGTGACCCTAAGGCAACAAAGACAGGTCTAGAGGAGAGATCTGAAAGCTATCCTTCTGCCTATAGTTATGTTAATTCTTCCTCACAAGTTCGCTCAGGGGGTGCAAAGATAACAGATAGAATAGTACGGGTTCTGGAAACATGGGCATCGGAACCTGGGGGTGGAAGCAACTTTCAACGAGATGCCAAGCCCAAGCTACTAAGGATGTAGCTGCCAGCAGGTCTTCTGTGAGGGATGCCAAGCCCTATTTTGACGACTTTGATGGGATGTCAAGCCCTAGGATTAGAGAAAAAGGGAGAAGTAGGTGTCGGCAAATGGGTCCTGACACCTAGTTGTATTGGTGGACTTCGATGGGTTGCCAAGCCTTGAAAGAAGGGGAGTACTTGGCTTATCACAACAAGCTAGGTATTGGATTGCCAACAGTCAGTGGAATCCTAAAGTCTACCCTTCCCCTACACAGGAGTCCGTATGCTTTCAGGACTCAGCAACAAGTAATTTTTCTTTTCCTTTTTCATTTTCTTTTTTCCTTTTTCTCTTTTTTTTTTTTCGTTGAAGGACTCTAGCCACTGACTTTTCTTCTTCTTCATTTTTTCTTTATTTGTTTTTTTTTTCGTTTTCTTCCTTTTTCTATTCTTTTCCTTTACAAAATAGGAGATGGAAATAAAACTAAATTGAAAATGTTATTAGCCCTCCCCACATGCTGTTGGCAAGTAGAATAACCTAACGGTGTCGCGACTGGGTCAAAGGGGGATACCTTAGAAGTGCTGGATGTGCCGCCTACTGCTGCAAACTATTCAAAATTCCACCTCCTCTGCTGTAGATGGTTAAGTGTTTGCTAGCTCGTTCTAGCGATCTCTAATGCATCCTAAAAATGACCAATGCAACAGAGCAGAATTCCACTGTTTGGACCGAAATTTCGTCATTCCTACTACGAAAATCTAGATATTTGCTTTAGTAGCTAAGCAACTGATATCGTGGTGTCTCCAAACATTCTTGAAATGACCAGTGCAATGGGGTGGAATTCTGCCGTTTGGATCAGAATTCCGTCATTCCTGCCATGGAAGTTGGAAGATGTACTTGTGTAGTCAGTCATCTGGAGATTGGTTTCACACCTCTAAGGGTGGCTAGCGAGGCCGGACATCTGCCTTATATGCCAAAACTCCGCCCACCTGTGGCTAGATGACCAGTCCATTCCAGGACTGGTGTCTAAGCTACAATACCTCTCGAAGGTGCATTAGAGGTGGTTGGAGAAATTGGGCTTACGCCTCTAGAAGGTGTGCATCAGAGTTAGCCAAGGAATTGGGCTTACGCTTTTGGAAGGTGCATCAGAGGTGGCCAGGGAATGGATCCATGACTAAACAAAGAAGGATGGAAAGCTAGCAAAGTATGAACTTTTTCTCTTATTGTATTGGCTTGCTATTAGTATAAAAATAATAATAAATTATTAAGGAACTTGAAGACTTTGTGGTTATTGTATATTTTTTTTTGAAAGAATGTCTAAAAGGATAAACGTGTTCTTAAGGAAAAGGGGAAGGAAACACAATCCTGTGCGTCCATTAAGGAAAAAGAAAAAATCATTGAAGAAGAACCAAGTGGGAGTTCATATCCCACTAGAATGTTCTGAAATAAACAAAGCACAAGAGGTATATCAGTATAAATTCTATGGAAAAGAAATTCTCTTTGGTAGAATAGTTTTTTTTTTGTTTGTTCTCTATTTAATTTTGAATTGTAATTCATTTGCTTGAATGCATGTTTGAATTATTACGACATGAGTTGTAATATGAAATGCCTACTTTGATGAATGTTTTTATGTATGAGTGTTTTTATGTTTTTAAATTTTATAAACTTAATTCAAAAATATATCACACTTATTATGCTTTAAGCACATTCTTTAGACAAGAGAAGTATTTTTTGCAAGGGGAGCTTTCATTCAGGGAGAGCTTCAATGTTTAAGTGTTTTTATTATCTTGTAGTATGTCAAACAAGGGGAGCAAGTTGTAATTCACTCTTTTTCATGAATGTCAAAAAGGAGAGAAAAATGTGTGCATTTGAAATATGTTATAATAGGGGTATGTGTTGTATTAGGTGCCTAAGTTTTCTCTTTAAGTTTAAGGTATGGTTTTGACTTCATCAAAAAGGGAGAGATTGTTGAGAACTCACCCTCTGTAGGTTTTGATGATGTCAAACAACTTGGCATGGAGCAAATGAAGGCATGAAGAAACCAAGTCCAAGATACAAAATTATAAAGTCATAAAGAAGGAATGAAGAAATTATATGAAAGTAGAAAGCCAAAGAAATTTGAAGAATTAGAGATGAAGATGATGAAGTCAATGAAGACAAGCCACGAGCACATACATTCAATTAAAAAGTTTGGACACTAGTATAGATCACTCATTTATATCCTAAGTCCACACCTATTAAAACCTACACAGACCAAAAATGTTATAATGAATTTTACAAATGTTATAACGATTTACTATTCACATGACAAGTCACATGACTCAAGATTCCTAGAAAATCGGTATAACATTTTGGAAAATTCGTTATAACAATTTTTGATTTTGTTTGACACTTAGGAAACATTTTGAAAAATAATTCCATTAGAAAGAAATCCATTTTGAATTTAAAATGACACTTAGGCAAGAATTTGAGAAATATTTACTTATAGAAATAATTTAGAAAAAATCTCGTAAATTAAGGAATTTAGGAAAATCGGTATAATGATTTATAAATCATTATAACAAATTTTGAATTTGTCACTTATTAGGAAACATTTTGAAAAGATTTAGTCCTTAAGATTAAATTTGAAAAATCCAAGATTTGACATGTAGGAAAATCGTTATAACAAATATTTTAGAACACCAATTTGGTACAACGAATCTTTTAAATATAGCGAAAACTATAAAAAATGTTATAACAATTTTAAAATTCATTATAATGATTTTGGACTAGTTTTAAGTTAAGTTTGCATCTATAAATAGGAGTCCAATTCATCACTTTTACACACTATTCACACACAAATTTTTACTCTCCTTCTTACGGCTCTAGTGCTCAATCAAGAATTAAATCATTTAAAACAGGCTCACATCTTACCAACAAAAAGGGGTAATCTAAGATATTCCCTTCCTTCCTAAAGATATTGGAACATGCTTTGGTTGGTAGACAAGGGATAAGACAATTAATATACCATCACTCAAAATGTTCAATTGTTGATAACATTCCACTTCACCCTCACATCCCAAGTGACTTCAAATATCCCCCTTTTCTACCCAAATTGACATTGATTCCTTATTTTTCTTTTTGATTTTTCTTTTCCTCTTTTTTTTTTATATCACAACTTTCTTTTCTATTATTTTTCACTTCTTTTTTTAAATAACACATATGAAAGCAATTCACATTTCTTTTCTACTAATAAAATGTAAATACACAGAATAAATGACATAACTATCATTGCAACTTTAAAGACTAATGAGTGACCTTAATTAACTAGCAATAACACCTTATATCTCCATAACCTAACTCCGAAAGAAACTCCATGGCATATTAAAGCTCATACCCTTACTACCTTCCTCTGCATATCCTCTAACTTAGAGAAGTCTAGGAAATACCTTAAGGCAATTCTCACCAAAATGAAAGAAATGTCATAAAATGAACATTTTTGTGGTGGCACTCGGCATAAGTTTATCTCTCCACACAAATGGGATAATGAGAAAAGAAAATAATTGTTCCAAATAAATAATGTTAGCAAAGCATTAATTCAAATGAAACAGGAAGACTCAACCTATTGCACAATTTAATTTGAAATCTATCTCCTTTAAGGGCAATAAGTTGCTTTGAATTGGCTCTAGAGATTCTCCTCTCAAAATATGATAGGGTCTTCCCATTATTCCTAATAGCAACACTTGAAACTTACATTCCTTCAAGTTTGTTTTCGAATAAAAAACATAAAAAATATTAAAGACGAGAAAATTAACAAAATTATCAAAAAATTTGATGGCAATAGGTTGTTTTGAAAATGTTTAACATACTTAAACCTTGTGTTGTCCTCAATGTAAATGGAATAGTTCATTATAGAAAAGGAAGAATATGACACATAATAAAAATAATAAGCACACCCTTAATACCTATCATGAAAATGTGATGCATGCTGAATAATGCATTGAACTCAACAAGCTAAGTCATTCTAAAAACATAAGTAATGCTAAAGGAATTGAATGCAATTGCAATGCATTAGTAAAGAGTAAGGATAAGGGTGTAATATTGTGGGAATTAAAGAAACATCATAATTGAAATGATAAAAATAGTATATATATTTATATTCTTGTGGGGTTCTAATGGCTCACAAGAAAATCAAGTGATTTATAAACAGACACCACCAAACTGTAGCCTAACTGGCTTAAGTTGTGTGGTGTTGCTCATTCCCTCCATGAGCCACATGCCCATCAGATAAGCTGGGATTCTAGATAGATTGACTTGGAAGAGCACCTTTATTTCTTAGATTGAGTGAATTAGATATTTGATTCAATTGTGTCTCGATTTTTTTAATAGTTTGATCATGAGCAGCAATTTGAGAGTTAGACTTTAAAGCTGTTTCTACTCTTTGCATTAAGTTTGCTAATTATCTCTCAATATTTTGATCATTAACTTGTTGATTTTGATTTAAATTTAATGAACTATTGTTCATTGCATTTTGTTCAATAAATGGCTGTCCTATAGATTGATTCGGTTGTTGTCTTGGGTTTCTCCACATAGAATTATGATTCCTCCATGACTAAAATTGGAATTATTACGTTGATTATAGAATAAGGCATTAATATCTTTAGATTCATGTAAAATAGGACATTCCTCCACAACATGACATATGGCAAAGCAACTTGTACACTTAGGCATGTTAGGTTCAGTCTTTTGTTTAATTTGTAATTCATCAATTTTATGCATTAAACTAGTCATTTTAGATTCTAAGGCAACATATGGTTCAACAGTATGTACTCCCCTAGACATAGAAGTTTGTTCTTGACTTACTTTAGTAGCACTTTCCCATTATGCAATTCTTTTGGCCAAGCCTTCTAAAAATTTCCAAGCATTATCTATTCCTTGGTTCAGAAATCCATCTTGACTTAAAGATTCTAGGAGTGTTTTTGTTTGATAATTGATTCCTTCATAAATAATTCTGATTTGGGTAACTTTCTCTATTCCATGATGTGGACATTGAGCTAGGAGATCACAAAATCTTGTAAAATATTTCCAAAATGGTTCTCCTGGTTTCTATCTACAATTTAAGATTTCATTCTTTTTTTTAATAATGACATGCATAGGATAGTATTTTCCTAGAAATTCAAAACAAAATTGACTTCAATTAGTAATATAATTTGGTTGTAAATTGTATAACCATCTTTTTGCAATATCTTTTAAAGAAAAAGGCATATATCTTAATTTAATGGCATCAATAAACATGTTTGGTACTTTCATCATATTGCAAACTTCATTAAATTCTTTTAAAAACTAATAAGCATCTTCTTTTTCAAATCCATGAAATTTTGGTAGCTGGTTAATATAATTGGAATTTAATTCAAATCTATCATTAGCACATTTAGGGAGTGTTATGCAGGACAGTTCATCCATTAAATTAGGATAAAATATGCTACCTATTGTTGGTTCTCTAGGTTGTTCCTGTTGCAGATTAGCCATGATTACTCCTTTCATAGGTGTTCGGACTAACCTATGAGATGAGTCCCCTGACCAAACTGATATACAACATTTAAATATAAAAGAAAATTTGCTTGTTTTCCGTCATTCAGTGAGCTTTGACTCTTGGTCCACGTTTGCTATGCAACAGGTGCATCTATTTACAATAATACCACACCTGTTGTAAATGGTGTATGAAATTCCATAACTGATATATATAATTGTAACAAGAACTCATATAGTTTTGAGCACAGTACAATAGAGATGCTTCAAATTAACGTAAAACATTGCAAATGTTCAACAGTAGAATTTTTTGAAATAAGCCACAGGTTGATTCATTGGTTAACTTGTTTACCAATAAACTAACTCTATTGATAAACATTACAAAGTATTTGCATAGGGAATTAAATCATGTAACCATACTATAGAAATAGGCATAGTTTGTTGATGAATAAGTTCCACTTCGAAACCTCTATCTGATACTTGAATCTTGTAAAAATATGAATTATCCCATGTACTATAAATAAGAGTGTCTCCATTGATTAAATAGAAAGCTCTAATCCTTCCCTCATATGACAAGTCAAGTTGTCCAAGATCTTCCAGCTATAATTCTATACAGACCCTACCCCATTCCCATTTTTCAATGTTTTGTACTCTCCAAATTTCAAATTTCAACTCAGTATCCCACAATCGAATTAAGCTAAGAGATGCAAGTTCTCCATTATTTCCTCCAAATAAAGTTAATTCAACTATGTCATAAAATGAGATTGCCATTGCACACATAGGTTGTGGGATTGGTAGGAGCTTCATTGATTTATCTTCAATATTGATGGCAATGATTGTGAGCTCATTAATGTATTGAGGTGTACAACTAGTTATAAAGTAAAAAATACCATCAATGATCACATGGTTTCTATTCTTTCTTTGCTGGTCTTCCCCCAAAATAAACTTCTTTGACTAGTTGCCATTAATTTTTGTCAAAATAATAAACCAACAAATATTGCCAATTAGCCCAGATCCCAATCGATTCTTCCCAACAAAATAATTTGTGCAAGGATCTTCTATTAGTTCCCTTAAATGTTTGAACTGCACCTGAATCAAGTAAGATATGTTTCTCTCTATTTGGGTTTGGGATTCTGAGTTTTATGTTTGTAACAAGATTTTTTATCCCAATGTTAGTCTTGTAAAGACAAAAATTTCCAAGGTGTCTTTAGATGAACAACTCACCATCACATCCTAAAATATTGTGAATTCCATCTAATGTTGTAGGTGGAAATCCTATCTCAGTGTCAATTCCATGATAAACATATTTTCCAGGAAGTGCATCAAACCAAATCACTCCACTAATTGTATTTCTCATTTTATATGCTTGTAGTGAACAAAAATAATGCTCTGAAATGAGTTCATGAATGCTTTTACTTAGACAACTCAATTTGCATATCTCTTTGGCCGACAAATAAGTCAATACCTCTCGCAAGACATCTATAGGAATTTCCATTGCTCTCTAAAATCCATATTGCACAAAATTAGTACACTCAGTTAATTGGTTAGTTAGAAAAAGTGTCAACTAAATGTATCAAATATTCATGAAGTATATGTGCAATATTCAAGTATTAATATGATTAAAATGAATGCAACATTAACCCCTGGAAATTCCGCTGCTTGAGATTATCAACGAAATTAGCTCATGGCTAAATATGTTTATCAATGGACTACTCCATTGATAAACCAATGATCCACTAATTAACACCAAATCACATTACCCGATTACCCGATTACACCTATAAAAATCATTAATGCCTTGTTCGTGGAATAACCCTTGTTCCATGGTTCATTGCTACTATTCTTCTTCTCCAACGCACAAGTGCCATGGCTTCGTCTTCCAACCCTCCTCCAACGGTTCCATCCTTTGCTTATGCTTGGATTAAAATGTTGAACTTCAAGAAGTTCAGCTTGATGGCTAGAATGTGGCACAACGAAGGAAAGAGGAGACAGAAAAGGTCTAAACGAGAGCAAGAATTGAAGAATGTGGAAGAAGACTTAGTAGAGTGTATCAAACTAGGTAAGGAAGCTAGACCTCTTCTGAAGCAAAAATAATAGCTTCACTAATGGTCCTCTCCACTTCCCCAAAATCCTGTAATTCAAAAGTGGGAACACCTAGTCGCACTAGAAACTATTGTTCCTGAACATCAAGTTTTAAAGGTAAAATGAGATATGAATATTTAAGTTAATATGGAAGTAAAATTAGTGGTCAAATTGGAAAATTTAACTCTTACTTGAGCTACCACTTGTTCTTCAACTTTCGAAACAGGGGGAATATCCTCAAGAATAGTTTCATCAAAGGAGGAGGAAGTTCTCTTCTTGTATTGTTGGAGATAGTCCCCAAGAGTGATATCATCTTCTTGTTGTTGTTCTTCCTCCTGTCCTTCCTCTTGTTGTTGTTGTTGTTCTTCTTCTTCCTCTTGTTGTTGTTCTTCTTCCTCTTGTTGTTGTTCTTCTTCTTGTCTACTTCCCTCCTATGCTACTGAGGGAATAGCTATCTCTTCACTAATATAAGGAACATCATATTCCTGTGGCTCAATCTTCACAGTCACTTGTTCAAAACTAGCAACTTCAGCTTGAATGGAGGCCTTTTCAGCCATACTTTTGTTCCAATCGTGTAAGTCAACTTGGGCAACTATTTTAGCCACCTCCTGACTTTCCCCAAGGGCAAGATATCGCTGGATGAAAAATTCAAATTATTCCCTCTCATCTATATTCTCAAGAAGACTAGCAAAAACAACATCTTTCGTCATAGCTGATCTATTTAAATTATGAATAGTGATAAAATATAAAGCCTTCATGAACCAAAGTTCAGCCCTAACATGGACAATCTTCTGGGCCAGTTCATTCTTTGGCCTTATAGCAAACTCATCCTTCACCACTTGTTTAGTGTGTTCATCAATGGCCTATATTACTTCTGTGGGAAGGAATGTGAACTCTTCATGCAGTTTATTTTGATACATTTCAAGCTGGTACTGTAAATCACTCAATATCTTCTACCTAGTCTTGTTCTACATTCAACTGGTCATATGTCAGTCCACTGAAGCAAGTTTGAAATCATTAAACCTTAATAGTCTCATCCATTCCTCATTGGATAGAGACCTCCTCCTTGTTACTTGGCACAACCTAGATATATATGTTTTTCCTCTGTAAGAAATGGGTTTACCCATGGCCAAACAATATATCTCTCTATGAATCTAGAAGTGACACTTCTTAGTTAAGAGAGTTTGCGTCAGTTCATTTTTAGGGCAAAGTGCCCTCTCTTGCATTGACTCTTTTTCAATGTAGGAAGCTATTTTATTTTTCAAAAAAGCAAGACCATTTATTGAAGCTTCCATACCCAATTTAATGCACTCAGCTGTATCTTCTTCCACGTCCTTCAATTCTTGCTCTCGTTCTGTCCACTTCTTCTTCCTCTTCCCTTCTTCATGCCATGTTGCTGCAACTAGGCTAAACTTCTCAAAGTTCAACATTGTGATCCAAGAGTATGCTGAAGATGGAACTACGGGTGGAGGGTTGGAAGACGAAGCCATGGAACTCGTGTGTTGGAGAAGAAGGATAGTAGCAACGAGTCATGGAATAGGGGTTAATCAACGAACGACTCATTGATGGTATTCATAGGCGTAATCGGGTAATCAGGTAGTATTGTTTCGATGTTAATCAGTGGATCATTGGTTTATCAATGGAGTAGTATTGTCATGAAATTAATGTTGCATTTATTTTAAACATATAAATATCTGAATATTGCACTTTTACTTCATAAATATTTGATACATTTAATTAATACTTTATCTCACTAATCAATTAACTGAATGTACTGTCATTGTGCAATATGGATTTTAGAGAGCAATGGAGATTCCTATAGATGTCTTGCGAGAGGTATTGACTTATTTGTCGGCAAAAGAAATATGCAAATTGAGTTGTCTATGCAAGAGCATATATGCATTCATTTTAGAGCATTATTTTTGTTCACTACAAGCATATAAAATGAGAAATATAATTAGTGGAGTGATTTGGTTTGATACACTTCCGGGGAAATATGTTTATCATGGAATTGACTCTGAGGTAGGATTTCCACCAATAGCATTAGATGGAATTCACCATATTTTAGGATGTCATGGTGGGTTAATCATTTACAGAACTCATGGAGACTTTTGTTTTTACAAGGCTGTACCGTCTCTTTCATCCGACTATCACTCGGAAGCCCATGGGGTTTTGCCAGCAGAGCCAGCAAATGGGCCAAGGTACAGAGAATTGAAAGGTGACTACAAGAGCGCATCGTTAAGTGGGGGGATGGCTTGTTATACGAAGTCGCCAGCTTATTTTTGTGTAGAAAACAAGGAAAACCAGATGGGGAAAGATCCTTCCGCCATCAAAGTGATAAAAATGCGAAAATACGGAACAATATCATAAAATGGCGTCAAATTTAAAGACTTTTACGAAAATGAGAGAAACTGGATATGAGACTCAAGGTACTATTGGGGAAGGTGTTAGGCACCCCTAGATAGCCCGAGTAATCCCAACCTCTCTCTGGCTCTAAAAAGGGAACACGGTACTAATCGGCCTGGCCTGAGTCGACAAGGATTCGTGCCGACGGCCTCATCTTGGAAGATTCACAAAGGCATCAGGAGGAATAGTCTTATTCCTTCTGATAAAGTAAGCGAGAACCCACCAATGTGAGGATTCACGCTGGATCTGGTGAGAAAAGGGGAGAGAAAGGCATGGCGGTCACCATTATGGACCATTGGTTGAAGAGCCGGAGGTCTAGTGAGCTAGTCAGCTGGAACGCCAGACTACCGAGTACAGGGGCCAGCGTCCGCTTGACATTCTGCCTGTCTTACTAGGGACAAGGATTCATGGACCCAGTTCAACCGAGGTTGGCAAGGACTCATGCCAACAGCCTCATCCTAGAAGACTTTTCAAGGCCTCGGGAGGGTAGCTTTGCTCCTCCTAGTAAAGGGAAACTGTGCGGGTGTACATACTCATACACCTAGCACAGCAGCGTCGGCAAGGATGTATACCGATGGCCTCATCCCAGAAGACTTTCTAGGGCATCGGGAGGGTAGCTTTGCCCCTCCTGGAAAAGGGGAACCATGCGGGTTTACATACCCATACACCCGGCACAACGGCATCGGCAAGGATGCGTGCCGACGACCTCATCCCGGAAGACTTTTTAGGGCATTGGGAGGGTAGCTTTGCTCCTCCTAGAAAAGGAGAACCGTGTGGGTGTACATAATCATACACCTAGCATGGCAGCGTCGGTAAGGATACATGCCGATGGCCTCATCCCGGAAGACTTTCCGGGGCATCAGGAGGGCAACTTTGCTCCTCCCAGAAAAGGACAACTGTGCAGGCATACATACTCATAAACCTGGCATGGCAGTGTCGACAAGGATACATGCCGACAGCCTCATCCTGGAAGACTTTTCAGGGCATCGGGAGGGCAACTTTGCTCCTCCCAAAAAAGGAGAACCGTGTGGGTGTACATACTCATACACCCAGCACGGTGGCATCGGTAAGGATACATGCCGACAGCCTCATCCCGAAAGACTTTCTGGGGGGCATCAGGAGGGCAGCTTTGCTCCTCCCAGAAAAGGAGAACCGTTCAAGTGTACATACTCATACACCCAGCACAGTGGCATTAGCAAGGATACATGCCGACGGCCTCATCCCAAAAAGCTTTCTAGGGCATTAGGAGGGTAGCTTTGCTCCTCCCGGAAAGACAAGCGAGAAGTAGGTGAAATATGAATATGGACATAGTAGCCACCGCTACGGACCTCTAGCTGAAGAGTTAGAAGTCTGGTGGGTCTACTCATCTACCTACCAATCATCCAGGTATGCAGTTGGATGTATGCCCAATATGTCACCTTGACTTCTAGGTGCAGGGACCCATGCTCCTAGTCCCGAAAGATAGGAGAGGCAGATACCTTTGAGGAGACGGTCGTCTGTAAGCGGAGATGACTTGTCTAACGGTGGCTTGAGACTTCAAAGAGAGATACGAAAAATCCAATGGCATGAGTGTAAAACTCATAAGAAAATATGGGTATGAGCATATGAAAACCCAATAGATGGACCGTGATCGGACCGATCTCGACCCACACTAGGTGGATTTACCCGGTCGGGAAGGAAGGATGTCGATACCTTCGAAAGCGTATCTGAAGGAATGAGACCTAGGCATGTCCTTCGACCGTTCCCCTAGCATGGGGAAGGTCTAGTCCAATCAAGGTTACGGTACATACGGCGCTAAGTAAAAAAGCAAAACGGCGAGGGATAAGGGGCTTACCTGCAAGGAAATGCCAGCGGTGGTCGGAAGGCCTTGCTCCGGTGCGCCCAATGATACCTCTATCTTCAATGGGTTCAGGAACAGGATGTCAGTTCTCCGAGCAACTCTCCTCCAAAATCACTCCTTCCAAAATGTCAAAAAAACCTTCCTTTTCCCTGGAATGGAAGGCCCTTTATATAGGGAATTACCTTCCATTTTGGGTGATCCCAGGATGGAAACCGTGCGTACGTTTTGGTTTAATCTTGTGATTCGTGTGAGTGATTGATTGCGAGATTAAATCTCACCATTTCCCAACATTATTATTTGAATTATTACCCCAGGCATTAGTCGATGGCCATGTAAGAGTAAATGGCATGCGGTAAGAGCATAGCCCGTGGTTCAGGAGAAAAGGCCATGGTGGGTAGCCAAGATTGTGTGCCGACCTATGACTCGACAGCCATATTCTTGGCCCCAGAACTCAGTCTCAGCTAAGTGGGGACGTGGTACTGAGCTTTACCCTACGGCCACCATGACTTTCAAACTTTACTTAGCTACGCCTGGAAACGGTACTTCCATCTCAGAAAACCCTTTATTCATGGAAGTTCTGTCTGGCCGATGCATCTGTCGTAGAGAATCACCAAGTGGTAGTAGGGGTTCCGTCTTGGGTGTGGAACTGCCGACCATTCTTCTCTCCTTCGACGGGTAGCGGGCATGCTACCGAGTACCTGCAGGTTGGCTACTGGCTACTTGTGAGCCGGCCACCATGCTCTTCTGCCAACTCCTTCGCAAGGGCGAAGGGGAATCTTCCTAGCCCGGGGAAGAGTTGGGGAACCGACCACTGGGGTATTATATCGACGTGCTGGCTGGTTGCCAGGTGATTTACCCAGCACCTGATAAGTGTTAAGCATGGGGGTCAACTATACGGGTTTAAGATGTTGTCAAAATAAACACCCGTTCGTTTTAAAATTTATAAACTCCGCAAGCGCACAGTGCCCATTGTAGGTAACATGCAAGTATAGGTCGATCCACAAGGAACTAGTAATTGTCATAAACTCTGATATCAATCACTAAAATGCAAGAAACAAAACTTTACAAAACACCAAGATTATAAAACTTTATGTACAAATACACAACATTCACACAAAACAAAATCATAATCATACATTCACATATTCACATATTCCATAACCATTCGTAAAACTCGATTTATACTAATTAAAAACGTTAGTTGCAATGTAAATAAAATCCTACCATTAACCATTACACTAATTTCTACACTAGGAATTAAAAAGTACAATCTAACTACAACTACATGCATTACAATAAAAATTAATATGCA
>JAMKPZ010001548.1:0-41536 GCA_024699675.1 Amphibolis antarctica | reverse complement strand
TTGCCTCCACCAATCTAAAACATCAAACGTATTTAAGTTAAAATGTTGAGTAAATAATAATGATTGATGATTCGTTACATTAAAAGTAATTAATTCTTATTTAGATAGTATAGGATTATAATTATATGATGATGATGTTGGAATATCTTCATCAAATCTTGGATCTTGTAAAAATACCCAAGAATCTAAAAATGATCCAACATTTGATTCTAGTATTGTGAACATTGGTGGAGGAGAATGTTCTATTCTTAATCCATATCTTTGTGTGTATAAATCAAACATTTGATTTAATTGTTCTTCTATTATACTAACATTTAATCCTAAACTCATTTGTATTCCCCTAATTAATTTACTAGCATATCTTATTTTACACCTAAGATCTAAGCATGCACTCAAAATATATAATGTAGGGATTTCATTCCAATATTTTAAATTTTTTTTTTTCATGTTATTTACTGTTGGTTCAAAAAATGGATATGCCTCATATTTATTAAAAATTCATGAAATATCATATAAATGATACAACGCATAGACAGATATAGAATAATAAATTCCTAATAATCTAATCGTTGCATCATAAAAAGGTTTTAAAAATTCAACAAAACATTTTACAATTTTAAAATCATTCTCAATTAATTGTTTTTGATAATCATCACAATGATGACAATTATACAAAGACATTATTGGAATTTCATATAGTAATACACTTTCTAACATTAAATATAATGAATTTCACCTATGTTGAATATTTAAAAAGAATTTTTTATGTGGTATTTCAAAAGTATCACATGTTTCATCAAATTATTGCTACGGCTTTCCTGAACTAGTTATAAAACTTACAGCATTCCTAATAAGTTCAATATAAATTTTAATTTCTTTTACACCTAATTGTACAATAATATTAATTATGTGATACATACATCTTTGGTGAAATAATTTAAAACCATTTGGTGGACTTATTCTAGTTTTAAACATTGGTATTGTTGTAGTATTATTAGCTACATTATCAAAAATTATACTACCTATTTTATTTCTAATTCCATATAAATCAAAAATTTCTATAATACTTGCAAAAATTGTTTCAGTAGTATGTGGATGTTGAATTTTTCTAAATCCTATTAATCTTTTTTGTAAAGTCCAATTTTAATCAATATAATGTGCAGTTATAGCTATGTACCCATCCTTAGTTCTACCCGACCAAATATCTGAAGTGCATGCTATACATGTCATTATTGTACTCATAACATCAATAAGTTCTAATTTAAGCTTATTAAATGAAATCATAATATCTGACCTAATAGTATTTCTACATACACGTTTATATTGTGGACAATATGCTTTACTAATATAATTATCAAAACGTTTATTTCCTCCAAAACTTATTGGTAAATCTTTTGAACAAATAAATCTAGCTTGCAAGTCCCTAGCCCTTTCAGAATCATATGTCCATGAACTAACACTACCCTTATGAGTAAAAGAAAGTTGGATTTGAATTGTTTTATCTTTATTCCTATTTTCACATGTACTAATATGTCTAATTAAATAACTTATGCCGCCAGATATTTTGCAAGAGAAGTCGGTGTTACAGAGGTTGCAGAAGGCTCATTCCTCTTATATGCTGTCTGCCATAGATTTCATCATGATTGTGTACTTTGACCAGATGGAAGCTCTCTTTCGAGACTTCTTCGGTGACACAGTTGAAGTTGAAGCTCCAATAGTCTCCATTGACGGTGTTACTTCAGCTTCAGGAAAGTTTTGTTGAGGATATTCGTAGCCTCCAGAACTTTGGCCTTGGTAGTGCGCCATTGTTTGTGACTTGAGTGAGAAAATTTCAGAAATTGAGAATTGAGATTAGAGTTTGGAGAATTTGGAGTGAAGGAGATGAAGTGTGAGTTGGGTGAAAAATAAAATTCAACTCCCTCAATTTATAAAGAAAAGTTGGTTGAGCCGTTGAGGCAGAAGTCGATTGTTTCACCCGGCAGTCGGTCGCCTGTTGGGCGGAAGCGGGCTACTTGTTGCGCGGAGTTGGGCCGCCCGTTACGCAAAAGTGGGCCGCCCATTGGGCAAAAGCATGTCGACCGTTGCTGTGTCAACGTGTTGCACCTTGCAAGTCATGACCCGACGACTAGTCCCCTCACACCTTGCACCTTGCACCTTGCACCTTCTACGACATTTCACCCCGGTTGCCGGCTTAATGACTAGGCAGCCAGTCCCCTCGCCGGCCACACGACCCATTCTGCCTCCTCCCGCGCACATGACCGTTCACCCTGTTGGCCGCACAACCCGGCGGTCGACCTAGTGACCTAGCAGCCCATCATCTTACCAGCGACACGACCCGTTCAACCCCCTCCCGTGCACTGGCGCACGCGACCATTCACCCTGATTGCCGGCCCAATGACCCGGTGGCCAGTTCCCCCACCGGCTAGACAACCTATTCTGCCTCCTCCTGCGCACACAACCGTTCACCTCGCCGGCCGCACAACCCAACGGCCCATCCCCCTGCCGACGACACAACTCGTTTAGCCCCTTCCCATGCACTGATGCACGTGACCATTTATCCCGACTGTCGGCCAAATGACTCGGAGGCCAGTCCCCCCGCCGGCCACACCACCCGTTCTGCCTCCTCCCGCGCACACGACCGTTCACCCCACCAGTCGCACAACCCGGCGGCCTATCCCCCCCCGCACAACCTGGTGGCCTATCTCATGTTGGGCCAGACCTTGTTTATTTCGTGTTATAATTTGTGTCGTGTTGGTACGGCACGAATGACCTAGGGGTCCGACCTAGGCACAATCCACGACACCAAAAATTTTCGTGCTGGGCCACGCCAGCATGGCCCATTGACAAGTCTACATAATAGTCATTACAAAAAATATTAAAAAATAAATATATATATAATATAATAAATTACAAAAAACCTATAATATTATTCACATACTACTCATACACCTGTAATACTTTTCATATGTAAGATACATTTCAAAAATATACCAAAAATCCATACACATTCACACAAAATTACTTTTTCATTAATAAAATGAAATTTGTCATATTATATGTTCAAAGTACACATTATACATTATCAATATTTGATAACTATACAACTAATTAATACAACACAATTTACAATTAAAAAATCTAAACAACTTCTTGAAGTTTCTTCATCATGGTGTGCAAAAACTCTCGTACCAAAGTCTAACTTTAACCTGAAATTAAAAGTTGATATATAAAGTGAAATTAGTCATAGAAAAATAATGTATTTGATATCTATCAAATGTTAAGATGGTGTTTATCAATAAAGTAATTATAAAAAAATGTATCATTTCTACATCTCAAGCTTCGTTTGGTTGAGGGGAGTTTGGAAGTGTTTTTATTATTATCAATGATTAGCATCGAAGCGCTATTTTGCACAGGCTTTGATGTTTTTTTAAAAAAAATATAAAAGTATATGAATGTAAAAAAAGGAAAAACATAATCATGGAAGATTTGTCAAACGGAAGTTCTAGTGGTATAAAGGAAATTTCAGTATTTTGTAGAGGAAATTCAGATAGTGTATGAAGGAAATTTAGGTGGTGCAAAGGAAGTTCAGGTGATGTGCAGAGAAAATTTTGATGGTGCAAATAAAGTTTTGATGGTTCACAAAGGAAATTCCAATGATTCTTGGAGGAAATTTCAGTGGTTCGTAGAGGAAATTTTGATGGTGTGCAAAGGAAGTTCCGGTAGTGTAGAGGAAGTTCAAATAATGCATAGATGAAATTCTAATGGTGCAGAGAAAATTCTGATGATTTGTAGAGGAAAGTTCGATGGTGCTTGGAAGAAATTCCAATGGTAGAGGAAGTTCAAGCAAAGGAAATTTCGATGTTAACATTTTTTACGATGTTAACATTTTTTACACTATAAAAAATCACACACCATTTTATTACAACAAAATTATTATTTTAAAAATAAATAAGTTAATATCTAATGATTTAAAATAATATTTTATTGTAAGGATCTAATTTCATGTTTGATAAATTACTATAAGAATTTAATGATATATAGTGATTGGAGCAGAAATTTTTTTATAGAACGAAACCTCAAAGAAGCAACAAAATCCAAAAAATTGCTCATGAAGTTTCAATGATGAATTTACTTCGCTTGGAAGGAAAAATAATATTAATGATGATTTAGGATGAAGAATTTAAATTCAACATGGATTCTATACACCACAGAATTTGTTCTAAGGCAACCATTTCTCCAAGGTAACATTGAAGATGGGTCCCACGACAAGGCAACAAGAATCACCTTTTTGGTTATTGCAAGAAGTTGATAAACTTTCAACATCTTTAACGCACACACACACACACACCCACAGTATGGGCGTGCATGCACATGCATGTGTGTGGTTAGCATAAACATACATTCATTCAACTAAGAGTGACGAAGAACTTCAAACTTAAAGATTCTAGAGGTTTTGAAAATGTTTGTAGAATGTAATTATACTTTTGAGAAACAGAAAATTTTCCATAATCCTTATCTGTTTAAGGCAAAGTTCAAGCAATGATACAAGACTTTTATTAGACTATTAGGATAAGCATGAAGGGAGAAAACAAAGACA
Organism: Amphibolis antarctica; assembly: GCA_024699675.1. Taxonomy (NCBI): domain Eukaryota; kingdom Viridiplantae; phylum Streptophyta; class Magnoliopsida; order Alismatales; family Cymodoceaceae; genus Amphibolis; species Amphibolis antarctica. The sequence continues at coordinate 36,939 of JAMKPZ010001548.1, read as the reverse complement.
CTGATTCAGAATTCTAGGAGTAATGAGAATTCCTCTCATTAATCTCACTGTAGTCTCACCAAATCGATTGAAAAATTTACACTAATATGCCAAATAAACAACTATAAAAGGTCAAAAAGAACATAGACTCATAACAACCAAATTTAAATAATCATATTACCTGGCATCCAAAGTAGAAGGCAACATGGTCCTCTCCATTCAAGGTCTTTTCACTAATATCAACCCAATGGCAGTATTCATGACACCAATTCACTAAACTGAAATGTAAAGAAAATTTAAAATTTAAGCATCCAACCATATAACTTCCATCCTACATAAGAAAACTTTTTTCTCACTAGTAGAAAATTTAAGCATCCAGCAGTGTAGCCTCCTTGGAACTGCAACAGGTAAGATCAGTGAAGGCAACGTTGTGTGGCAAAGGAGGAGAGGAGAGAAGGTTTTTGGGTGGTGATGGTATGGGAGAGGTGCAAGGTTTTCATGAGGCATAGAGAGGGTTTTTGCATATAGGGAAGACCAATGTGGAAGGAGGAGAGAATGTTTTCGGCGACAATGAGGAAGAGGCACAAGGATGGTTTTTGTGAGGCACAAGGAAGGTTTTTGACGTAGAGAGGACAAAAAGTGAAGGTTTCACAAGGGAGGGTTTGGGGGGGGGGGGGGAGAGGGAAGGTGGGTTTTTTCGTGGGCCTTCCTCCCATATTTGTGACAACTTTTAAAAGCCATCACTAATAATGGCTTTTTGTGACGGCTAAAATATATTAGCCATCACAAACACTTTCTTCTATCCTACTAAACTTTTTTGTGACAGCTTTAAAAAGCTGTCACAAAAGATGGGTATTTGTAATGGCCATGAAAATGTTGTCGTCATAAATAGTGGATTTTCCTATAGTGAATCATTATAAGGTGTTCTTTTCTCATCCTGATTTACCATTTCCTTTATTGTGTTTTACTTGACAAGCCCTAAGTAACTTGTGGTACCAAAGTTGGGAATAGTAAAAGAAGGCACCATGGAAGCTTGACGCACATCCACAACATCATTTGAATGATGTTGAATTGTTAGATGTGGTTATTCATTCAAGATACATGTGATACAATTGTGTGTTTTCTAATGGTGGATGGCCAATGGTGTCCCAGGTATATATAATTTGCATTTTTCCTGCACTCTTCTATAGTTTGGCTTTCCTGCTTTCTAATGTCATGTATGTTTACAATGAATTTGATCCACAATTTTGTAGTTTTCTTAGATTTTGTGCACAATGCTCCATCCCATTCATCTAAACTAGGTTACAATGACTATATCATCATCCCTAGCTACACAATTCCACATCAGGTATATCTATATCACTACTTCTAGCCAACCAAGTTATTGAATCAATTTCTTGCATTGATGTCCACATCTTACATTGTGTAGAAATACACTCCTAAAAGTCCTTAGACAATTAGGAGGAGGGTCCTTCTATAATATAACTCAAGTCCACTATATTTTTATATAATGTGAGACTATATATTCCAACACTCCCTCATACTTGTGGCTAGTTCTCAAGCCAACAAGTGGCCTCCTTACATTGTCTAGGTGAGGTGCTCAAATCGGAGTAACTTACGGAGTACGTATCGTAAACTTACTTTGATACTGTGTAGAAATATACTTTTAAAAGTCCTTAAACAATTGAGAGGAATGTTCTTTCATAATATAGCTCAACTCCACTACATCTTTACATGATGTAGCACTATATATTCCAACACATTGGTGGGGATCTCATATATTGAGTCCATCCTTTTTAATTGGCAACAATCATTATGCAAAATAAAGGGCATTATACCATTTTCTCTTATTGCTATTACAATTGTCAAAGACGCATTGAGCTATTTTCTCACACCTTTGTCACGCTTTTCACTTATTAAGGGTGTGAATGCTCACTCACAAATATTTGTTTTTGTATATTTTATTGGGTGTTTCTCATGTATTAGCTTTTAAGCACTATGATAAAACAATCTACAAAAAGTTGCATTCTATTCTACATCATAGTCATTAGGTTGGATCTAGATGTGGATGAACTAACTAGTATACTTGATGGTAGTTGAAAATGGTGGAAGATATATTGTTCTTCTTGTATTACTAATAAGAATTACACTTCCCTATATAGAAGTTACAAAACTTATGATAAATAACTCTAACCAATGTGGAATTAAACCCACTTATATTAGAAATCCTAATACATAAACTCTAACATTTTTCCTCAAGTTGGAGCAACTAACTTGCAATAGACTCATATATAATAAGATAAATAAAGGAGTTACATAATAAAGAAAAATTTAAGTAGTAATATTGTGTAAAATACCTAAAAACTTACACATATGCTTCTACAAGTACAAATTTTATCAATTATTCAATAAAAGAGATTTGTTGTAGATTGTTAATAAGAAATGTTTCATAAACCTTACAGTAATATGAATTTTAAAAGTAAGATATTTTATAAACCTCAAAGTAGTAAGGATTTTTAAACGTGAGGTATCTATAAATCTCAAGAGAGAAAATATTAGATGATAGACTATATTAAACATTTTTTTTACCTTTTTTCTCCTTTTCATAATTTTTTTTCTACTTCCACCATTTTTTAATATTTCTCTTTTCTCTCTCTCCTTCTTTTTTTCTCTCCTCCCCCTTTCTTCTTCTTTTTGTTTGTTCTTTCTCTACGACTTTCCTTTTCTCCTCTTCTTCTTCCTCCTCCCCCTTCCCTATTTGCAACGGTTGCAAACAACATTGACAATGATCGAAACGATCAAACAAGTGTTGATAGCGGTAAGAGATAGTAACCAGACAAGCATTGACAACGACAGTTAAGATCAATGACTGCAAGGGAACCTGACTCGAGTGGTTCTAAGGCTTGACTCACTAGCGATGACAAGGCTGACGTGATGAGAGAGACATCACTCAGGCGAAAGAGAGAGAGAAACTATAAGAGAGAGAATCGTGAGAGACCCATTGGTAGAAAAGATCGATGAAGGGGAGACCTGTGTAAGAAGAGCAATGCGAGAGAAGCTTTGATGGTGGGGGAAGAGAGAGAAAGAGAGAGAGATGGGCTGAGATCAACCCTTGAGGGCAGACGATGGTGACTGATTAGGGCACCTGATCCTGACAAGAGAGATGGCGACTGTCAGAAAGGGAGAGAGAGGTAGGAGAGTGTGGGGTGAGAAGGAGGAGGGTGATGGCTATATTCTCTCTTCTCACCTAAGGATTTTTTTTTTTTAACAGGACTCTCAAAACTTAAGCTCTTGTATTATTAATAAGGATTATACCTCTTTATGTAAATGTTACAAAACTTATGATAAATAACTTTAACTAATGTAAGATTAAACTCACTTATATTAGAAATACTAATACATAAATTCTAACAATAGTGAACTCATTGTTATGAGAAGTGGTCATGAAGACCACCTCTTCCACGTTGTTGCAAGTAAATCGGGAGGGTATTGTGGAATGTGATGCTCCCATCATAAATAGGTGAAGAAAAGTTGGTTTAAGGGAATCAACTTTTACATACTGAAAATTGTAACAATCAAAGTCCCAACCCAAAGCATCGCTGGAAGTCCCCTCGCCGCCACTTGCAGCTGCAACACCAACACTCATCACACATTTCCGGCCATTTTTCATACTTGTATGGGTTGATAACAGACCCTGTAGTTGGCTGCATTTTGATGGAAAATGCATGTACTTTTGTTTGTGCCTGGAAGAGTGTTTGTACAAGAAGCACATGTTTCAGCAGTGCTATTGATGGAAAGAGCCATGACAAGATTTTTATTGATAAACGTGGAATGCTGAGAAACTTCAATTCCACAAAATTATCCAGGAAAAAGGGTTATCCATTGTTCATATATTTAGTGCAAAGCAAATTCTTTCTAAGAAATATTATTCACCATTCATTTGATATCCTCAATAGAGTTGAAGGCTAATTTTCTGGCCTAACCTTAGAAGTAATACTCTTCCATTCAATTATTCACAAAGAAGAAACTCTAATACTTTCTAGTCGGTATCACGTGACAATATTATGCAAAACATATCGTCTTATACATAACAAGAGTATGCATTAATTAACTATAGGAATACCTGGTACTGTTGGCACCAATTAGTCATCCTTTTGGCAAAAGATCACCATTAATGACTAATAAAGAGCAATTTGCTTGTGGCATTTGAGTTTGTTAGTTTTAATTTTAAATATATTATTTATTTGAGTTGTATCCTAACTTTTAGAAAAGTACCAAATCCTTGAATTAGAGTCTTAGCCTTTTCAGCTTTAGAAGTAGTAAAAAGTGATTTTTGTAGATTTTCTTTCTAAATGTCATTTGCCCACATTGATCTTCGAACCGCTTCAAGTGATGTTAATGTTGACATTTTATTTTTTAATATTAATATGATTAGATGTTAATGTTAAAATTATTTTTTTTTAATATTAATGTAATTAAATATTATGATAAAGTTAATATAAAAATTCTATCTCAAGAATTCGTCTATGTCATCGTAGATTTGGAAGTGATCTTTTGAGTTTAGAAGTGACTTCCCAGGTGAAGCCGAACCCATTGTAGTTGTAGCCATGCTGTCTGTGTATGGTCTCGATCAAATGTCATTGGGAAGGGAGAGAGGGGGAAAAAGGCCAATAGGGTCGGACTAAACCCTCCATTTTTCCTACCTAGAGCCGGCGACTATACATCTAGAGGACAGTTACCTAGCTAGAGTCGTGGTGGCCGAAGGAAGAGGCCGGTGAAGGTGCAGGGAGGCAAAACCAACCCTACAAGGAGGAAAAGACAATGAGAGGAGGAGAAGTGGGATTTTGACAAAGGTAAGTTCTCTTGATCAACATCTTCTATGCATCATTGAAAAAGAAAAAGAAATGACCGCAGATGTGCTTATTTTTTATTGCTCCAAAAATTATTTTAATCCATTCCAAAAGTTAAGACCAAATGTAAACAAACACATTCATGGAATAGTCATATATACATGAAAGAATAGCTTGAATTTTGATTCATAACACAAAAAGGACACTTATCCACCACGTATAGTATGGTCCATTAAGGAAAGATTTACGTCTTTAAAAGTGACAAAAAATAATAAAAAATTTAATTTTTTATTTTTTATTGTTTCACATTTCTCGTAAATAACAATGCCCACGCACATGCAAAAGAAGTTAATGTAAACTTTTCGTAAAGTTCGTGCAGGTGATAGGAAGAGCGTGCCTCCAAAATATGGAAGTGGTCCCCACTCCCAGCGGTTTCAAGAGGGTGAGGTGTGACGTGGATCGAAGGTTCCTTCCTCCGGCAATCGCGGCCGTCCATTTAAATTTAACTTATCTCCCTCCACTCTCCTTTTGAAATAAAAGTAGGTGTACGGTGAAGTTACATGTAGCCACTTCTAAAACGTTTACGTTTTTTTTTTAAATATATTACAGCGATTTATAATAATATTTATTAAATAATTTTAATATTTCATATTAAAAAAATTATATCAAAAGTAAATCATATAATTTATTAAAAAATATAAATCTCACTCCATCTAATTTTACCACTTAACAAATACACTTATAATAAATTTTAGTTCCTTTTGTTTTGACATCAATCCCATCACTGGTTATAACATAATTGAGTAGATGCTCTGACAGGTTGGTATAACTTTTGGCACCTTTTTTATATTCAAGTCTTTGTAATTTAATTTAACTTGTAATTCATATTAAAAGTATGGAAATATTATCTAGAAGTTTTAATTTCAATTTCTTATAAATTTTTATATATTATCATTATTATACAAATTTTTATATATAAATTCTTATTGAAAAGTTTTAATTACTTATAAATTCTTATATGTCATCGTTATTCATATATAAACTCTTATACATGAATTATTATATGTAAACTCTTGTACAATAGTCTCATTTTAGGTTTTTATCTTCACACTCAATTGTTTGATGAGGTCCACTAATTATTTGTCATTGATAATTTTCCTGTTAACAGCTTCTAATCAAATGAGTTTATTATTATTATATTACCAAAATAATTGACTTTAATATCAACTTGTGACAATTGTTGTGTTACCTCAAGGTAATAGCAAAAAAGAGTTGATGATTTATATTGAAGAATGAATGTTATTCTTCAAAGAATGACTTTTTTCAAACATTAGTTCATTCAATAATAGAGAATACCTTAATCTTGTAAGATTACTTAACATATATTAACAACTACTTATCTGATAATACACTATGATTTTATTTGAAAATGAGATTTAGAAAATTTTTATTACGTAAAATATATATTTAAAAAAATAATATATTAAAAAAAATATAATATTTTAATAATATCACTAAAATATCATGTCAGTGACGGCCCATATTTAATCCGGACTTATTTGTTATGACAACTTTCCTTTGCACCGCGACGTCGGAGGGCTGGGGAAGAGACGCCGACCGACGACGTCGTCACACCCTACTCTAGACCATCGACGCCGCGGCGGTGGTGTCGGAAAGGTAAGAGAAGCACGCGCGACGACGCCGCACCGTCTTCTAAGAGCATCGACGCCGCGGCGGTGGTGTTGGAAAGGTAAGAGAAGCACGCACTCTGTTCACTACCGTCCACCTACACGGCGGGATGACGGTTCCTCTCTCCCATCGTGTTGCGGAAGTACAATGAGGGAGGAGGGGACTCCAGACTGTGCATCCAGTAAGCTTTGACGGGCATGAGGAACCCGTCGGTAAAGGAAAAGGGGTCTGCGCAAAGACGAACGGCTTAAGGAGGAGGTCTCCACGAGGGCGGCCATCGTTGTTTGTTAATCTGAAAAAGTCATTTCAATACTTGAGCCTAGTTTTAGTCGTTCTTCAATTTTTACAGGAATATTACATTGACAATAGACACTTCGATTGAAAAAATGGTATTGATCGATGATATACCAAATGATCACCGAAATAAATGAATGTGCATGCAAGGACGATCTCACTTTGAATTTTTATAAATGTGCGATCGCTACTTGCTGATACTTTCTTGGTGTAGTATTAGGAAAATCCTAACAATGATCTGTCTAATCTTCTGTGATGATTAAATTTGGTAAATATTTGTTCTTAGAAGAGATATCTATGATTCTCAGTTCTTTTACTGATTCTAATTCAACAGATGTGCTATCTTAAGAATTTTGAAAGTCATTACTAACTTGAATGTGTTTTTCAATATTGTTGTATTTTAAAGTGATTTAATGTTGTTTGTCAAATAGTTATAACATAATCATGATAATGCATCTTGAATGATCTTATGTTTAAAAGAGGAAAAGATAGATCTATTAAAGGAGAACCCTACCTTTGCTTTGAATTATATTACCAGGTTTTTACCACTACTGCCAAAGGTTTGATCCACCATTTACACATCCATGTCTTTCTCCATTGCCACTACACGACTTGGGAATCTATTCTCTATGGATTCCAAAGAATGGAGACGTTCCTTTCTCAAAGGTAAGCTTTATCTTTCTCTTCCACTGTTATCATGTTTTATGTTTTTGTTTGTTTCTGTTAATCCTCTAAGTTTGATATTTGAACCGTTCTATTGATTTGTTGTATTGGTTCTCTATTTCCATGTTCAATCCTTCTCATATTTTATGTTTTATGCTAAGTGTTTTTCATGTTCTTGCACTTTTCTTATTCCTTGTTTTTGGTTGTTTGAGCCGATCTTTCGCAATGCTCTCATTTTTATCCCAATGGTGGAGGAAATCTTGTTCTTCTAAGTTGGAACTTCGAACTGAAGTGGTTCTTCATAGTACTGAAGTAGTGATTTCCTTCTGGTAGTTGGCTATGCCAACTTTGCTTTTTTATTTTTTGTTTTCCTTGCTCAAGTGGTGATGCTATTTCTATCATATTGGGGCTTAGACTTAATGAAGCATTTCAAACTTCTCATTTGTTGTTGTTTTGACGTCAAGCTATGAGTTTTTAACATCAAAATTTCAATGAAGGTATAGAATTGCCACATTATAGTTACTATTGGTATATATTAAGATTGAAATATGCTTGTAATCAAGATTTCAAAAATTGAGATGGATTGCTGTAATTTTGGCAATCCATTTTGGTTTTCATTTTTCTCGATATTGATTTACTTGGTATTGATGAATCAAACAATCCATCGTTGAGGGTCGTCAATGCCTCCTAAGGACTCTATCGATGCCTTCATTGATGACGTCGATGCCTTCATTGATGACGTCGATGCCTCCTAAAGAGTCTGCTATTGCCTTCACCATCGATGCTGATGCCTCCTAAAGAGTCTGCTATTGCCTTCACCATCGATGTTGATGCCTCCTATTATTGGGAAAACCCTTGCGACCTCGTCACTGGTTGCTTGGTGCGCCTCAACCCATATGCATCCCAACAACTCGCGTCTCCTTGAATTGCTCACCAGCGAGAACACTCTCGCTCTCTCACGTTGTTCGTCGTGAGTGGAAGAGTGCTAGGTGAATGAGAAGGAGGAAGAAGAATGAAGCGACACACAGATTTTATGTGGTTCGGCAACAACCTACTCCACTGGGTGCTAGTTGTCTTCTTCTTCCGTTGTCGACAGACTTTCTTGCAAAACACTCACACATGATACAACTCATTACAACCTTATTTATAGGGTATACAAGAAACCCTAATCTCAGCATTACAAATGACCTCTCGAACTCATTGACAGCTGGCATTCGATATCCGGATGCTGGGACTTGTTTTCGCTACGTGCCTTCTCTAGCTGCGCTTGGCCTCCAATCAAATTCCTGCTGGAGTGACCCGATAGCCTGTCTTTAGAGCCGGCTTCTTGATGACCAACTGGGTGTTGCTCTCCACCGATCTGCTGATCTTTGCATACTATCAGGCCCCCACCTTTCGTATCTTTACACCAGTCTGTAGACTTAGCTCTGTAGACATAACACCGTAAACTTAAGCCGTAGACTAAAGGCCGTAGAATTAATGCAGGTCCTTTGCTCATGCACCTAGTCTTTTGCACTTCTAGATTTTCAGAATGCGGCTGCTGGCTTGTGACCTAGATTCTGCCTGCTCCCTGGCGGAAATTCGTCTCTTCATTGCAGCCTTCACTCTTCGCGTTCGGACACTTGGTACACGGTTGTCGGCTCGTGCCCTAGCTTCCGCTTGGTCCTTAGCGGAAGACTGTCTCCACACTCTGCAGCCTTAACAATCTCCCACTTGGAGATTGTCTTCTGGATGATTTCCCGGATTCCTGTAACATTTGTTGAGGGTTCTGCAACCAGCACTTGTCTCCATGCTTCATGTTCCTTGGAGATTGATGAGACTCATGTAGAGTCTCAACTTCCTCACTGTCATTACCTTGATGAGCATATCCATAGCATTCTCTGCTCCTTTCAACTTCTAGAGATTTAGGCTTCCCTTTTCGATCTGTTCTCGGATGAAATTGTACCTCATCCTTATGTGTTTGGATCTCAAGTGGAACTTCGGATTTTCTGCCAAGTAGATGATAGACTGGCTATCGTAGTATAGCACACTGCGGTCCTGCTGGTGGCTGAGTTCGGCTAGTAGGTTCTTCAGCCAAATCCTCTCCTTTTCCGCTTCTGCAACGACCACGTATTCTGCCTTGGTGGTGGAGAGGGAAACCATGCTCTGTAGCTTAGATCTCTAGTACATAGCCATACCTACCATGATATACACGTACTTTAGGTGCTTCAGAACTTGTCCATGTCTCTGCCCAGATCTGAGTCGCAGAAACCTGTCAACTCCGCTGATCCCCTCCGGTAGCATAGATCACATTCAGAGGTCTCTTGCAGATATTGCAGAATCCACTTCATGGTGTGCCAATGCTCGACACCTAGATTGCTCATGAACTTGTTAACAATCCCGATGACATGTTTGATATCTGGTTGGGTGCAAGTCATGGCATACATGAGGCTGCCCATGGCAATCGCATACGAAATCTGGGTCATCTCCTCCTGGTCCCACTCTGTGCTCAGTGATTGCGTCTTTGATAACTTAAAGTGGGCTTCCAGAAGAAGATCCATCTTCCTCTCGTCTGAAATGTTAAGTCTTCTAAGTACTTTTTTCAAATACTTCTCTTGATTCAACTTTAACGTGCCGCCTTCCTGTCCCGGATGATCTGCATCCCAAGTATCTACTGGGCCTCACCCATGTCCTTCATGTCGAACTTCTGGCTAAGTTGACCCTTCAGCTTCCGGATCTCTTCCATACTAGAGCTCGCAATCAATATGTCATCTACGTAGATTAGTAGGATGTTATAGCACTCCATCCTTTTGATGTAGCAGTAGTAGTTTATATTGCATTTGTTGAAGCCCACGGTACAAATGAAGATGTCGAATTTCTTGTACCATTGCCTGGGTGCCTGCTTCAACTTGTATAAATTCTTCTGCAACTTGCAGACCAATTCGACTCCCCTGCCGGTTTCTGTGTACCCATCTGACTGTTGGATGTAGATCTCCTTGTCCAAATCTCTGTGAAGAAACGTCGTCTTCACATTCATTTGTTTCAGGAACAAATCCTCGGTTGTTATGCTCAGGATGATCATCACTGTGGTCATCTTGACTATCGGAGAGAACACTTCTGTATAGTTGATGTCCTGAACCTGTTGGTACTCCTTGATGACAAGTCTGGCCTTGTATTTCTTACTGTTGTCTGGTTGTTCCTTCAATCTAAACACTCATTTGCTGTTAAGAGCCTTCTTGCCTTTTGGTAATGGAGTCATCTGCCATGTCTGGTTCTTTTCTAAAGATTGCATTTTTTCTCTCATGGCTAACTCGCATTGGTCTGTGTCTTTTGCTTCAATCGCCTCGGGGTAACTCTCCAGCTCACTGTCATTTGTCAATAGCAGGAAGTTGAAAGATCATGTGTACTTCTCTGGAGGCCTGGAGACTCTTGTTGATCTTTTGAGTTTTGGCGTAACCACTCACCACTCCTCTTCTAGATGCCACTCCTTTTCAACCAATATCCCGGTGTTGCTACCTGATTGCTGCCCAGCTAAGTTGGCTACTGAGTCCTTTGCAGCCCTACCATCAATCTCCTAGGGTTGCCTTGTTTGCTCTTCGAAAATCCGGTTGTCACTTACTGGATTCCAGTCTTGCTCGTTCGGAACTCGTGAGGGGCCCCTACTTGCTTCAGCCTGTAGCTTGCTCTGGACTTTCGGTTGTCACTCTTCTTTAACTGGTTGTCAGGTAGCGCTACCCAGCTGCCGCTTAGCTGACTCTGCACCACTTTCTTGGCTTCTTCATCCCAGAGCTTGTAGCCAAGATAACCCTGTCCACCCAATGAAGTAGCATTTTCTTGATTTCAGGTTTAGTTTATCTCTCTTGTCCTCACTAACATAGATGAGATAAGCTAACTTCTTTTTCACTCCACAATTCTTTCAAAATCCGGAAGTTAATTGGGATTGATGACCTCCAATTTATCAGGTAAGTCGCCGTGCTGACGGCTTCTGCCCAGAATGACTTCGGAAACCCGACATGTAACCTCATGCACCTGATATGACGATGTCTGGTTTATCCTCTCGGTAACCCCATTTTGCTGCGGGATTCTGGACATCGTCCGGACTCTCTTGATTCCTTCTTGCTCGCAGAAGTCGATGAACTCTCCGCTATCATATTCACTGCCATTGTCTGATCTGATACACCTAACCTTTTTCCCTGTCTAATTCTCCACTTCTACCTTCCACTTCTTGAAAGCTTGGAAAATGTCCAACCTGTGCTTGAGAAAGTGCACCCAGACCTTTTGGGTATTGTCATTGATAAACGTGACATAATATTGGGATTTGCCTTCTGAGCGGACTAGTGTCGGCCCCCACACATCTATGTGAACTAAGTCCAACTTACCCGATCTTGGCCCGTATGCTGGCTTTGAGAAGCTGACTCTCTTCTGCTTCCCCAAAATGTAGCTCTCACAGCTCTCTAGATGGACTTCCTTCAGATTTGGAATCCTTCTGTTAGCTGCCAACACCTTCAGCCCCTTCTCGCCCATGTGTCCCAGCCAATAGTGTCACTACTTGGACACCTCTGTGGCGGCTACCACCATTGTCGACCGGATTTCTGCCTCTCTTGTTAGGAGATACAGGGTTTCAGTCCTCTGGTCGGATGCTACCACCCGAATACCCTTGGTCACCTTCTACTTGTTGCTGCCAAACCCGACATGGTGACCCTCCTCATCAAGCTAACTGATGGAGATCAGATTCTTGGACAGATTTGGGACGAACCTCACCTCCTGAAGTTTCCACAGTCTCTGCTTCGTTTGGATTCAGACTTCACCTCATCCCAAAACGTCCAAACTTGAGTTGTTGGCTAAGTATACTTTTTGTACTGGCATTCCACGGTAGTTTTGTAGTAGCTCCTTCTGGTACGTCGTATGGAATGACGCTCCCGAGTTCATCACTCATGTGTTGACTGGACTATCGACACAACAAATCAAGGCATCTCCTACCTCGTCTGCTAGAGTGTTCACGCTGGCTCCCCTGGTGGAATCCGCCCTCCTGGGTTCCGGACACTTTGACTGGAAGTGTTCGAACTTCTCGCAGTTCCAGCAATTGATTTTTGCACGGCTTTTGCTCTTGCCGCGTGATTTCTATCGCTACTAGTCGAAATTCTGGCCTCTAGACTGGTTACGTCCTCTGCTCTCCACACTAAGCGTTGATGTCGACGTCTCTCCATTACTTTTCCAGTGGATATGCTCATTCAACACTAGATCTGTTATCTAACCTATGTCCTGTCTTCCGTGCCCCAACAAGTTGCTCACGGAAGTCACCACAGCTAATCAGCTCGACGGTAGTGACGACAACAAGATTAACGCTTGGATTTTGTCGTCGAACACGATCTCTACTAAGTTCAGCTGGGTCAGTATCGTGTTCAATTCGTTTACATGGTCGGTTGTCAATGCCCCCTCCCGCATCTTCAAGTTGAAGTGTTTGTGCATAAGAAACACCTTATTGGAGGTCGTCGATTTTTTGTAGGTATTGGATAGGGCCTTCATGACGTTTGCCGTTATCATCTTCTTGGCAATATTGAACAACACATTCCTTACCAACGACAACCGTATTAGCCCTAAAGCTTTTCGATCTAAAAGCTCTTAATGTTCCTGCTCCATCTTCTCTGGTTTCCTTCTCGTTAGCAGTTGGTGAAGATCTCTCTAGTACAGATTGTCTTCCATCTACATCCTTCAGAAATCGAAATCTTTACCGTTGAATTTGTCGACATTGAGCTTCCTCTCCTCAGCCATCACGAGCTTCTTCCAGAATCTAGGTTGATCTATCCGACTGCCGATCTCTACTGGCAATTTTCGCCCTTCTTGTCGGATGTCGTCCCCTCTGGACGACCATCTGCTCCTAGCGGCACTCTACTCTGGACTCTGCTTTATTGAGCTGACTTTTGGCCTGCTCTGCCTAGATGCTAATTTCTCCACATGAGATTGCGTTCCTGCTTCGTGTTCTCTAATAACGCTCCCTTCCCGACTTGGAAGCTCTGATACCAATTGTTGGGAAAACCCTCACGACCTCGTCATTGGTTGCCTAGTGCGTCTCAACTCGTACGCGTCTTAACAACACTCATCTCCTCGAATTGCTCACTGGCGAGAACACTCTCGCTCTCTCACGTTGTTCGTCGTGAGTGGAAGAACGCTAGGTGAATGAGGAGGAAGAAGAATGAAGCGATACATGGATTTTATGTGGTTCGACAATAGCTTACTCTACGGGGTGTTGGTTGTCTTCTTCTTGCGCTGCTGACAGGCTTTCTTACAAAATACTCACACACAATACAACTCGTTACAACTCTATTTATAGAGTATACAAGAAACCCTAATCTCAGCGTTACAAAGGACCCCTTAAACTCATTGACAGTTGACATCTAGAATCCAGATGCTGGGACCTGCTTCTGCCACACGCCTTCTTTGGCCGCGCCTGGCCTCCAGCTGGATTCCTTTTGGAGTGACCTAGCAGCCGGTCTTCGGAGTCGGCTTTTGGATGACCAATCAGGTGTTGCTCTCCACCGATCTGCTAATCTTCGCATACTGTCAGGCCCCTGCCTTTCGTACCTTTACGCTGGTCTGTAGACTTAGCTTTGTAAACATAATGTCGTAAACTTAAGTCGTAGACTAAAGGCCATAGAGTTAACGTAGGTCCTTTGCTTGTGCACCTGGTCCTTTGCACTTTCGGATTTTCAGAATGCAGCTGTTGGCTTGTGACCCGGATTCTGCCTGCTCCCTATGAAAATCCGTTTCTTCATTGTAGCCTTCACTCTTCGCGTTCAGACACTTGGTACGCGGCTGCCGGCTCGTACTTCGACTTCCACTTGGTTCCTAGCGGAAAACCATCTTCACACTTTGCAGTCCCAACACCTACATCCTTCTTTAGGATTGTTGACACCTTCGTCAACTGTAGAAGACTCCATTGGTTGTAGAAGACTTTGTTGGTTGTAGAATAACGTTGCTTAAGTAGCAGAACCCATCTCATTATAGAGCTTCATCGGATTCAAAGAAGATGATGATTGGCATAGTCATACACACAACATGTGAGAAGGGAAAAGAAGTAAAGAAAATGAAAAAAAGGAAAAAAAAGAAAGAAATACTTTAAAAAAATAGTAAAAAAGGAAAATAAAAATAAAAATTATGTTTTTAAAAAGTAGAATTATTTAAAAATAATTTTTTTTAAAGTTTTTAAAATTTATGTTTGCTAATAAATAACATTATTCATCAATATTATCATAATTTTTATGTTCAATTTTTTAAATTATTTCATTGAAGAATTTTTGAAATATATTAATTTCATTATAAGAATAAAAAATTATAGTTTACTCTAAAATATTATAATTAAATAATTTTTTGGTTATTAAAATTATTAAAAACGAAATGGTTTATTTCTATATGTATAATTCCTTTTCTTTTTAAATAATTTGTCTTTATAAGTTTCTTTTACTTATTTGTAAATAGTTTAAGACTTTTTTCATACATGTGACTATTATATCTCTATTTAATTGATATTTTACACCTGATAATTCTCTAAAAAATTTATCTAATTGTTTTTATATGCTTATCATAACTTATTATATCTTATCCCTATGTTTCAAGTTGAAATTTGGTGTTTTACGATCGTTTCCATAAAAGTATTATGTTTCTATCGATATAATCTTTGATCCTTGATACATTTCCCTTTTTTGGAGGATTGATCTTCAATACGATGCTGAGATTTGAAACATTGCTTGTAATATTTTACTTTTGGTTCTAGTGAGGCACAACAATATTTGTAAAAGTATTGTAACATGTAAAAGGATGTAATCCTGGATTACTGTCCATCTATTTCTTCATCATGTATTTCTATGTCTTTGCTAATGTCTAATGATGAATTTCATTGTTGGCAGTGACACTTTGTTTGCAAATAACTTTTCTTTTATTCTATTACTTTGTAAAATCACATTGTTGGGGCATATCTATTTAACGTTTTTACCTAGCAAAAAACGGTTATTGGTTTTAACTATTAAGAGTGTCTTATCTAAAGTCTTTGAGAGAGTCATTTGCTAACGTATAACTATTCTATATTGTGCCGTTTGCATGAATAGCTAATACAGGTGCTAGATTGAAGGCCAAAACTAGACTAGTGAGTGCTGCCTCTATGCGACAGGTATATTACAAACTACTTGTGATTTTCATTAGGGTCTTGTAGTTCATACATGGATTGCATAAGTGAATACCTAATAATTAAATTGATTTCATTTTTAGTTAGTTTAAGTTACTTTGAGTTTCAACAGATTGTATCGTCCATTTGGAATCTTAATCATGAAAAGTAAGTAATAATTGTTTTTCAAAAGAAATTAAGTGCTGACACCTTAGATGGTTCAATGTGTACTATCAAATCTCTAGAAAGTAGTATGTGAAAGGATTTTAGTTGGGATAACTTTTCCTAAAGTGAATATTGGGATTTATTCTCTAAACAAAAACAACTGGACATGAGTATTTGTTTAGGAACCAACTAAAACTTGGAGAAATTTTACAGTTCGATCAAGGCATAAAAGGACAAATCAGGGATGCCATTTCTAGGGTTGATATCTCTGCTTCTTCCTATGATACTGCTTGGGTAGCTCTGGTTCCTTCTCAAAGATTCCCATTGCATCCATGTTTTCCTGAATGTATAGACTGGATTATGGAGAATCAGAATTCAGATGGATCCTGGGGTCTTTCTAATTGCCCTCCATTTCTAATAAAAGATGCCCTATCTTGCACCTTGGTTTGTGTTATTGCACTTAAAAGATGGAATGTTGGACATGAACAAATGACAAAAGGTAATTGAAACTTTAAATTCCCTGGTTCTCGTTTTGTGAAGTTACTTTTCTATATAATTCCAAATTGTGTATGTTTTGCTACAGGCATTGATTACATTGGAGCTAACTTTTCATTTTCTATGGATGTGAGGCAACATTCTCCTGTTGGTTTCAATATTATATTTCCTGGCATGATAGAATATGCCAAGCACTTGGGCTTGGAGCTTCCTATTAGTCATGATGCCATACAAGCCTTGTCTCTAATGAGAGACTTGGAACTGAAAAGGTGTGCTATTACTTAGGTTGACTATACGCAATCAAAAGTAAGACTTTTATTACTCTGCCTAATGATTCAGATTAGACTTAGAACTAAAATCTTGCTAAGACTTTCCTCTGTGATAAACTACGAATGTAATGTTGTATAAGTTACATTATCCTTGTGTATTTATTCTTATTTAGGAGTGTTGGACAATATAAGAAAAATGGTAGGACAAAATGAGTAATCATTTTGTTGATAGTTGCTTATATATTGTCTTTGGTTTATATTGATCACACTTTGAAGCCTGTTGGTGAATGACGACTGTTTACAAGTGCCTCCAAGCATACAAAAATGCATGAACTGATTGGCCTAATAGAACAAAAGGATGTAAGGAGACTTGTATATAAACTATCCTTAAAAGGAAAGAAAAATTCAGATTAGCGTCATTTCCCTCGAGTTTTCAGTTTGTTTATTATCTAAAGTTTACAATCTTTTTAATTATTTCAACTAGTATTCGGTACATTTACTTTCGTAGGTGTAGTTGAACTCACAATTTAAGTAGGATTGCATTTTGACATAATTATCTGTTTTCATTTAGTATCCACAGTATCAACTCTGATGGATGGAAAGCATACTTGGCATATGTTATAGAAGGTCATGGCCACATTTTGGATCAACAAGAAGTTATGAAATACCAAAGGAATAATGGATCTTTATTTAATTCACCTTCAACAACATCTGCTGCATTGACTCATTATCTGGATGCCAAGAGCCTTGACTATTTGCGTGGTGTCTTGAATAAATATGGGAATGCTGGTACACCTTTCCTCTATTTCGTTAGCTGGTTAGTCTACTTATTTATTTGATACGTTTGATTTCTCATTTTGTTGTTTGCACTGTGAAGTTCCCACAATATATCCTAGTGGCATATTCATGAAACTCTGCATTATTAACTCTCTTGAGAAACTGGGAATTGATCTTTATTTCAAGGATCTCATTAAGGACATTCTGGATGAGACTTATAGGTAATATTTGTGAGATTCATTTTGTTTCGATGTCTTGGAATTATTAAATAATTGATGTCTTTTAACAAACATACAGACGTTGGATGGAGAATGATGAAGAGATACATTCTGAGATCCCAACGTGTGCAATGACATTTAGGATTTTGCGGATGCATGGTTATGATGTTTCTTCAGGTTTTACTGGATGATACAATAAACAAGTTATTACTTGTATTGGTTTCATATTTACATAAGATTGCAATGTGCTTAGGTGTATTTGCTCAACTAGATGGAGATAAGTTCTATTGCTTCTATAAATATGGCAATTCATACATTGTTAGAATGGTGTTGGAGTTATACAAAGCTTCGCAAATAAAGCTAACTCAACATGAGAATGTTTTGGAAAAATTGAATTCGTGGTCCACAAATTTCTTAAGACAAATAATATCTCTAAAGCCAAACAATGAGCTTGATGAAGTTATCATTCAGGAGGTACACACATGATAGATACACACAAGCTTTAAAATTTTCAGTATTGATGGTCAACATCTCCATTCTTGTGTAATATTCCTACAAATGTTTGTTTTCAATTTTGGCTTGTTTCAGGTAGATCATGCCCTCAAGTTTCCATGTCATGCTAATTTGGAGCGTATTGAACACAAGACCAATATTGAAAACTTCTGCTACTTTCATATTTTCTTTGCAAAAACGTCATTCACGTATGTTCTTGTCATAGATGTATCTGAAGATCATATTTTAAATGTTATGGAATTTATTAGACATGACTCAAAAGTAGATTATCTTTTGACGTTGTTGCAACTCAATTAGGTTCCAAAACATTGATCTTCAAGATATGTTAAGACTGGCAGTGGAAGAATTCAATGTCAGCCAATCTGCATACCAGAGAGAACTATGTCTTATTGAGAGGTATATATAATTTTCATGAAAACGACATTATGTTATAAATGTTATTGGCATTTGATAATCACTTAATTTAGTTAGGTGGGTGAAAGAAAGTAGATTAGATCGGTTGAAATTTTCTCGGCAAAAGGTAGAATATTGTTACTTCTCCGCTGCAGCTACAATTATTGCCCCTGAAATGTCTAATGTTCGCTTGTCATGGGCAAAGAGTTCCATCTTGACCACTGTGGTTGATGATTTCTTTGATGTTGGTGGTTCTAGAGAAGAATTGCTTAACTTTATAGAATTGGTTGAAAGGTACTTGTTTATGCTTTTCCTTTTAAATTTAGAATCATGTTATAGGATTGCTATAGATCCAAAAGGTTATGCATATATTAAATCTTTTATTCATGCAGGTGGGATGGAGACTTTGATAATAGTTGTTGCTCCTTACAAGTCAGTATTATATTTTCTACCCTCTACTCTACAGTTAAAGAGCTTGGTGAGATAGCATCTGCCATCCAAGGTCGTAATGTAACAAGCCATTTAATTGATATAGTAAGTAAAGATTTGGTATCACAGAATCCCTGATAATTTCTGCTTAAAAGTATAATCCTTGATAATTGTGTGTTATCCATGGCAGTATTGACATGTGTGTGATGCTATTGTTGGCAGTGGCTTGATTTGATCAATTCCATGAAGACAGAGACTGATTGGGTCAGGAATATGATGATTCCAACTTTTGACCAATATATGACAAATGGATACGTATCAATTGCTTTGGGGCCTATTATTCTCCCTGCATTGTATCTCGTTGGCCCAAAGCTTTCAATGGACACCATTAGATGTCCAGAGTACCATTCTCTTTTCAAACTAGTTAGCACTTGTGGGCGCCTTCTCAATGACATACAAGGCTCAGAGGTAAGATATTGTAATTAATGTGCTATTTTTGTTACAAATCTAGATTAGAATCTAGCTTGATGTTTGTTGAACTGGCAACACTATTGTTATTGGCAATGCTAGTTTTGATTTGCATGAACTCTTCATCAACTCTGCTGACCAAGAGTATTTGTAGAGAGATGACAAGGAGGGAAAACTCAATAGTGTATCATTACATGTGGTATGTGGGCATGGTGCAATCACTGAGGATGATGCAAAGAGGGAATTAAGGAGAATCATTGACACAAACAGAATGGAACTACTTGAGTTGGTTCTGCGAACTGAAGGAAGTGTTGTCCCCAGAGCTTGCAAGGACTTGTTCTGGAAGATGTGCCGGATCCTACACGTATTTTATAGTAGGAACGATGGATTTACATCTCCCACTGAAATGATGGGTGCTGTAAGAGCTGTCATCCATGAGCCTCTTCAGGTCCCTCCATTATTTACTAATTTTGTTAAATGATTGATGGCAATATTATAGTTGTGTAGCATAACATGGACAAAGGAAAATATGGGTCTCCATTTTCATTTTGTGAGCTTTGTATGACTTGATGGCCATTCTCATCTGATTTGCTTCGTACCATGACATTATCTTCCTCCAATTTGATAAGTTTTACCCATTCTGCTTTTATAATTTTTGAAGCATCTGTCTAGTTTTAAGGCCTGAGGTACCCACAAACGTTTTATTTCCATACTTGCACAGAACAAACGGCCAATGGTCATTGTTGAGTGGACCATGGTTTGGAAAATTATTCAATATTATGTGCATAGTCAATGCCAAACAAGACCACAATGAATTTATTTTGGGAGAGCTGGAAGTTCCTGTAAGCATAACCGAGGAACACTTCCTAGTTTGGTTAATTTGTCCATGGTGGATTGAATGCTCAGAACTCATGGCACATATGATTTTCTCATGATTTGTTAAAGAGTTCTTGCAGTTTTATCGAAAAATTAAAAGATGGTTGTGTGCAAATGGACGAACCTGTGGCAGCATACCATCATGAAGTTATGAAACCAGAATGAAAGGCGTGAGGCTATTGCTCTTTGACTTAGCTTTTGTTGGTGTTTATGAAATTTATGTAAATTGAATTGAATTGAATTTTTATAGATTATTTGTGTTGGTGAAATTAGATTTAGTTTATTTTTGTTGTTACTATTCATTTTTTAGTTTAGGGTAGAGATGAAGTTTAGGTTTTTGAAATTTAGCTAATTTGAATTTCTGTTTACTTTTTGATCATAAGAATTTTTAATTTTGTTAAATTTTGATAGGTGTATAAATATCTTTACATTAAATTCATTTCACTTTTGGATTAAGCAAGTCATATGATTATTCAGTTATTTTTAATATTTTTATTTTACGTTTTTCAGTTTTCTACGTTTAAAACGTGTTTTCCAAAGTGTATATGCTTTACTTAAATTCATTAAAATAATTCTTTGGTTTGATTTTTAAAATGTGCCTCCCTAAAGACGCACAGAAATTCCCAAACTTTATTAAAATGATTACGATTTGATTTTTTTAAAATGTCTTTGTAGAGACATGAAAATTTCAAAATTTTATTTAAACAATTTTTCGTTATTTTGATTTTTAAAATGTGTATTTCTAATTAAGACACATGAAAATTCCAAAATTTTATTTTAAATGATTTTGATTTAAATTTTTAAAAAAATGTGTCTTACTAAAGTCTAAAGACACACCAAAATTCCTAATTTTTTTTTAAAATGATTTCTTATTGGATTTTTAGATTTGATTTCTATATTATTTGAGTTTCCATCGTGTGTGCATAAAGAGCTTGTTTATTTACATTGAAAATTTGAAAAATGAAAATTTAGGAAATAGAAATAAGAAAGAAAACAAGCGGTTGTGTTCACGTAGGACTACATAACCTCCCGGAGGAAGCAACAACAACAACAATCTGAAATTCCATCACAACCAATACCTCCCATTGCTAAAATAGGTGGCAGCAGCATCCTCCCCAGCTCCAGCAACACTAGCAGCAAAAGACCTCCCTCCTTTAGCAGCAGAACCCTATTTCCATGACATACCCTCTCTAACAGCAGAAGCCTAAATGACCTCTCCTATTTGGTCACCACCCCCACCTCCTCAACAGATTTGACTCCTCTTCTAAAATTCTTTTCCTTCTCTTTTTCAAGTAGGGGGTTTATACCTCAACCCTCATTAATCCTTTTCAGGATTTATTTTTTTTCCTTCATCAAGGAAAAGATAATCCTCTCCATTTTTCCTTCTCTTTTTTAGGTAAGGGGTTTACACCTCAACCCCCATTGATCCTTTTTAGGATCTATTTCATTTCCTTCATTAAGGAAAAGATAATTCTCTCCATTTTTCCTTCTCTTTTTCAAGTAAGGGGTCCACACCATAACCCCCATGATCCTTCACTAGGATCTATACCTTTTTCCTTTAGAAAGGAAAATATATTATTCTCTTTTCAAGTAGGAAGTCTACACCATAACCCCTATGATCCTTCAACAGGATCTATGTCTTTTCTTTTATCTTATTCCTTTAAAAAGGAAAAGATATTATTCTCTTCTTAGATGGGGGGTCTACACCACAACCCCCATGATCCTTCACTAGGATCTATATCTTTTTTCTTTAGAAAGGAAAAGATATTATTCTCTTCTTAGGTAGGGGGTTTACCCTATAACTCTCATGATCCTTCACTAGGATCTATATCTTTTTCCTTTAGAAAGGAAAATATATATTCTCTTCTCAAGTAGGGGGTCTATATCATAACCCCCATGATCTTTCATTAGGATGTATATCTTTTCTTTTATCCTTTTTCTTTAAAAAGGAAAAGATATTAATTTCTTCTCAGGTAGGGGGTCTACACCATAACTCCAATGATCCTTCACTAGGATCTATATCTTTTTTCTTTAGTAAGGAAATTATGTTATCCTCTTCCCAGGTAGGGTGTCTACACTGCAACCCCCATGATCCTTTTTAGGATCTAATCTTTTTCATTCAGAAAGGAAAAGATTTTTCCTTGGTAGGGGGTCTACAATTCAACCCCCATAACCCTTTTCAAGATCTATATCTTTTTCCTTTAAAAAGGAAAAGATTTTTCCTAGGTAGGGGGTCTACACTGCAACCCTCTCAACCCCCAATGCATTTTGACTAGATGGCCCATTCAAATGTCATTACAGTTTTGATACTTCTGAAATTCCTCATCTTTACATAGGTCTTCCCATTCTTAATATCTCCATGTTAGGCTTTCTCTTGATATTGTTTTAGCTTATCATTCTTTTCATGTTCCAGTTTCTTTCCAAGCATATTCAGTCTTCCTCTTGCATGTTGGTTCAGAAGTTCCAAAGTTCAGCCATGCCTTAATCGCTAGGCCAAAACCTAATGAACCCAGTCTTAAGAGAGTCCGTTGAGTTTGTGATAACTCAACGGACTTACTCCATTAAGTTAGGTTGTAACTCAATGAAGTACTGTTCATTGGGGAAAGCAATTTACATGAAGAGTCTGTTGAGTTTGTGATAACTCAACGAACTTACTCCGTTGAGTTTGCGTTAACTCAACAGACTTACTCCATTAAGTTAGGCTATAACTCAACGAAGTACTATTTATCGGGGAAAGCAATTTACACGAAGAGTTTATTGAGTTTGTGGTAACTCAACGAACTTACTCCATTGTGTTTGCAGTAACTCAACGAGCTTACTCTGTTGAGTTAGGCCATAACTCAACAAAATATTGTTCATCAAGGAAAGCAGTTTACACAAAGAGTCTGTTGAGTTTGTAGTAGTTCAACAGACTTACTTCGTTGAGTTAGGCTATAACTCAATAGAGCATTGTTCATGGAGGAAATAACTATACTTAGTCTGTTGTGTTAACCCAAACTCAATGAACACTGTACTTCTTCTCCATTGACTGGAAGTCTACACACAACTTAATCTCTTGTGTGGCACATTATAACAATTTAGGGAGTGTTTGTGCATTTAGAATTAATAGGAAATTATGTGAAATGATGAAAATTTTAACTAAAATATGATGAGTAGAAATTACAATTATAATGGATGATAAAATATGATGAATTATTTCTCCTGTAATATGATGTGCTTCACGAAAGGTATTCTTTGATGAGTATTTGCACGAAAATTCGATGAGCATTTGCAGGGAAATTTGTATAAGAGTAGAACTGAGAAATTAAATTTAGTTGATGCTCGATCATGGAGAACATGGATGGATAAGGTAAAGAAGTGGGCTTGCATGGAACGATCTTACACGTCCAGATGTGCACAATGTTCTTGCTAACTGCTAGCTAATGAATTGCTACTCCCTTGGTCTATAAAAGAGTCCCGTGGCCATGGAATTTCCCCCCCTCTCCT
The DNA here is from genome assembly GCA_024699675.1 of Amphibolis antarctica. Taxonomy (NCBI): domain Eukaryota; kingdom Viridiplantae; phylum Streptophyta; class Magnoliopsida; order Alismatales; family Cymodoceaceae; genus Amphibolis; species Amphibolis antarctica. The sequence goes on along the minus strand of JAMKPZ010001548.1, from coordinate 13,238 downwards.
TCATCTAGATAGCTTCCACAGCCATACTCTCCATCTTCTCCACCTTCCACCTCTCACCCATCCATTTCTTCTGAGAGGAGATTGACGACCACTTTTTTCTTTATCAATTCTCTAGTGCATTTACTATTCTTTTCTCTACTTGAGCGTATCCTTGAAGGAATGACTCTTGGCGGCAGCTACTTCCTCCTTTGTTCCTCGGTGTAATTGCAAAGTGACGACCAAAATCTCATTCAAGGTTGAAAGGGAAGTTTGCTAGCTTGATGAGCAGGTGGGCTGAAAGTAAAGACAAAGAGAACACTTGGCCTAAGCAAGTTTCGAAGGGTGAAAATTGCAGTGGATCATTAGGTATTCATTCCTTTTTCCTTTTTCTTTTCTTTTTCCTTTTTCTTTTCTTTTTCCTTTGCCTAACTTATCACATCTGTTTCGATGTTGAGAGAATGATATTATGTTTGGCGTATTGTTGAATGTTTATTTTTATTTCTCCTAGTATTCATAATGTGTTTTGTTTTATGTTTTATGTGTTGTTTGTCGTATCCTTAAGATAAAAAGAACAAAAATAGAAGCGAATAATTCTTAGAAGTTTCAGAAATCCTGAATCGTAATTTAAGTTCATCTGAAATTCACATATATCCCATTTACTAATGAGGTAGCTCGTCGCTGAAGTGGTTTAACTACGGACTATCATCATTGGTTAAGTTTTGTCGAACCTATTGGGCAATTTATCAACGAGAAGTCTCGTGGGTAAAGACGTTTACCCAAAAATTAATTCCATGGGTTTATACATTTTCATTGAATCATACTTAAATGCATGCAAATTAGAATATAGAACATTTTAGAATTGAGAAAGCTAAGTATTTAGAATTAAAACTTAATTATTAGGGTCTTTTAGTAGAAAAGTTGAATCATTTATTGAGAGCCTCTTTTAAATCCAAATAGCTTAAGTGAAAACGTAAGTAAGTTTATTGAAATTTATTTGAGAATTGTGGATATAAGAATTAATTAAAGAACATCCTAGCAATATTTGGGACAGAGTAACTATGAAATTGCTTTAGAATTAATTATTCCATTAATTGTAACACACCAATTTATCTAAGTACCAATTAAAAATGATCCTTGTGGACAAACTCGTACTTGCACACTAATTACATCTGAACTCGTGTATTTGTGGTGAAATTAAAATATTTTGAGCACACATTATTAAAAATTAATTTCAAAAAGTTCGAACAAGTTTTTAGCGCCATTGCTAGGGATCTTTATTTCTTTCAATTTGTGCTACTTTTTGCTATTTTGGTATGGTTAGGATTGTCGTAGAATTTCTTTGCATTAATTGTTAGTAAATTTTATTAGAATGCCTTATTTCTATTCCAGAGTAGTGGAGTATTCTTGGTTGAAATTCTGAATATCATAATGAACTCATATAACTCATATTGAGGTGATTGTAGGTCTATTCTAGGAATTAGTTATGAGGATTATAATTATTCTAATTATATTAGAAGAGATTATTCATCTATAGAATTTAATGACTATTCTTCATGACATGATTTAGAAGGACTTAATGCTAATTCTCAAGACAAGTATGACTGGAATGACAATTATAATTTGTGAGAATATAATGACAATTTAGGAATGCAAAATCATTATTCAAAATATAATTACATAGATGAAAATCAAAGTTATCAGTCAAACATATCCCTAAAAATATAGAAATTAATAGATAGAATAGATGAATCAATACAAACATTAGAGGATAGTAACAAACTGAATGAATTTGAAAATGACAGTTATTTGAACTGGTTAGTCTTAAAAGGGGATCAAAATGTTCAAGAAATTACTATAGGTCTAACAAATCTTAACGACAATATGCCAATGAATATGGGAACTAAACAGAACTATCTTAGAAATATCACGGGAAATAGAACAACTTTCAAATAGAGTTAATGAATCATTACAACAAATAGAAGATAATAGAATATTTAATGAGTATGAAAACAGTGATGGTTTAAATTGGTCGAATTTAAATAAAAATCAAAACTACCAAGATGTAAATTCATTAGAAAATATTTTATTTACAAAGGAGAATGTGCAACCATGTTTATACGGAATTCATCTAATTCTGATCTTTTTAAATTAGACAATATTTCACAAGAAGAATCAAAAGATATAAGTATTATGTTGAGATCTGAAGTAACTTATGAAGGTCCTAAAAAAGGTGATAATGAAGAAAATATTCATGTAGAAGGAAATGATAATTTTACAGACAAAAAAGAAATTAATGTAGAATCTAATTTAGAAAACAAACTTGATGCAGAATTAGAGGAAATCAAGCACAGTAAATAATCTGAAAAAATTACTATTAATAAAGATATTAAAAATGGAGATAAGTTATTAAATGGAAATTATTTTCCATTTCCATATAGAATGAGGAATGGTAAGGACCAAGAATTGGAGTAGATTAGTAAAGTATTTGAGCAAGTTAAAGTCAATATTCTATTGTTGGAAATTATTAGATAGGTTCCTTCTTATGCTAAATATCATAAAACTCTTTGTACTAAGAATAGAAGGAAGGAAATATTAAGAAAGACATTTTTAGCTAAGTAAGCTCTCTTTTAACTAATCTTGTACCTGAAAAATTAAGTGATCTAGGAACTCCCATTATTTCTTGTTATATAGGAGATTGTTATTTTAATATAGTGTTAATAGACTTAGGAGTTGGAATTAATGTCATGTTTAATTATTTTTATGAGAAATTAAAATTGGATAATATCAAACCTACTAGAGCAGTCATTCAGCTAGTAGATAAATCTATAAGAATACCCTTAGGTAAAGTAGAAGATATTTTAGTAAGGGTTATGGAATTTGTCTACCATGTTGATTTTATTGTAATGAAAACAAATGCTTCAAATAGTATTCAAGATCAAGCTATAGTTATTTTAGGAAGACCATTTTTAGCTACAGCCAATGCATGCATAAGTTGTAGAAATTGTTAGATGGAATTAGCTTGGGGAGATCAAAAGTTAGAATTGAACATCTTCAATGGAGTAAAGAAAAGTCTTCAAGAGCTCCAATTTAAAAATTTTAAAGTTAATTTTATGGAAACTTTTAAAATAGATGAAGATTTAGATGTAGAGGAATTAGATCATGTTGAAGAGTGTGTAATACCAACTGAAGAAATTTTAGAAGAGGAAATATTTAAGTAAACAGAAATTATGGACATAAACAAAGAGAAATTTGAAAGTGACAACGAATCTTCAAATTTAGAACATCCTGTTCTAGAACTGAAACTACTTCCAAACAATTTAAAATATGCACTTTTAGAAAAGAATGAAGCTCTACCAGTCATTATTGCTTCTGATTTTACACCAGTACAAGTAGAAAATCTTTTAATAGTGTTAAGAAAGCATAAAAAAGCAATAAGATGGCAGATGACAGATATTAAAAGTATAAGTTCAACTGTTTGTCAACATAAGATTAATCTGGAATTTAAAATTCAACTTGTTAGGCAACCATAGAGAATACTAAATCCGAATATTAAAGAGGTTGTTAAAAAGGAAATTCTGAAATAGTTAGATAATGATATAATTTATCCTATATTTGATAGCTCTTGGGTTAGTCCAGTACAGGTAATAATTAAGAAATCTAGGATAATAGTTGTAGAAAATGATAGAAAGAGTTAATTCTGACTAAAGTTCAAATTGATTGGAGGGTTTGTATAGATTACAGAAGACTTAATGCAGCAACTAGGAAGGATCATTTTCCATTGCCTTTTATAAATCAAATGTTAGAGAAACTAGCAGGGCATAAATATTATTGTTTCCTAAATGGTTATTCAGGTTATAATCAAATCCTAGTTGCACTTGAGGATCAAGAGAAAATAACTTTTACATGTCCTTTTGGAATATTTGCTTTTAGTTGTATGCCTTTTGGATAGTATAATGCACCAGCTATATTTCAAAGATGTATGACAAGCATTTTTACAGACTTTATAGATGACTTTTTAGAAGTGTTTATAGATGATTTTTCCATATCTGGAGAATCATTTGAAAAGTGTTTAATTAATTTAGAAAAAGTGTTGGAGAGATGTGAACAGAAAAAACTAGTATTGAATTGGGAAAAATGTCATTTTATGGTTAAACAAGGAATAGTTCTAAGACATATTATTTTTGTTGAAAGTATAAAAGTTGACAAAGCAAAAGTAGAATTAATATCTAATTTACCTATTCCAAGAACAATCAAAGATATAAGAGCATTTTTAGGACATGCCGGTTTTTATAGAAAATTTATAAAAAAATTTAGTAAAATTGCTTGACCTTTAACTAAGTTGTTAATCAATGATGCAAAATTTGATTTTAACGAGGAATGCACGAAAGCTTTTAACTTTCTAAAAGAAGCTCTGACTACTTCACCTATAGTTTATACACTTGATTGGTCCCAACCTTTTGAGTTAATGTGTGATGCATCAGACTATGCTTTAGGTGTAGTATTGGGTCAGAAATTAGATAAGCTACAAAGTGTAATTTATTATGCTAGTAAGACATTATGTGAAACACAAATTAATTATAGTGTAACTGAAAAAGAATTTCTGACAGTAATATTTGTTTTAGAAAAATTTATATCGTATCTAATAGACAGTCACACTATCATTTACACTGATTATTCAGCACTTCAGTACTTATTAGTAAAAAGAGATGCTAAACCAAGACTCATTAGATGGATTTTGTTATTATAAGAGTTGGATTTAGAAATTAAAGATAAGAAGGGTTGTGAAAACACTATTGCAAATTATATGTCCAGGTTAGATGCATCATTTCTCTTTAATCCGCTAATAGATGACACATTTCCAGATGAACAATTGTTTATGCTGAATTCTTGTCCTTGGTATGCTGATATAGTTAATCATTTAGCTATTAGTACCTTACAATTGGTCTAGTTTTGACAAAAAAATATTTTTATCTAGGGTTAAATATTTCTTTTGGGATGACCCTTACCTTTTTAAGTAATGTTCTGATCAGATTGTAAGGAGATGTATCCTAGAAACTGAAACTCAACAAGTGTTATCATTTTGTCATGACTAACCTACTGGAGGACATTTTGGAGTTAAAAAGACAAACATTAAATGTGCTTCACAATGGCTTATATTGGCCAACTTTGTTCAAAGATGCCTATGAATTTTGTAAAAGATGTGTTCAGTGCCAAAAAGTAGGAAGAATTGCAAAAAAGAATATGATGCCATTAAACCCAATCTAAGAAGTAGAAGTTTTTGATGTATGAGGTATAGACTTCATGAGACCTTTTCCAAATTCAAATAGTTTTATTTATATTCTTCTGACAGTAGAATATGTAACCAAATGAATAAAGGCAATCCCTACTAAAACTAATGATTCCACAATAGTAATGAGATTTTTGAGATCTAATATAATTTTCCATTTTGGAGTTCCAAAAGCAATTATCAGTGATAGGGGAACTCATTTTTGTAACAGAAACTTTGAGAAATTGTTGAAAAGATATGGAGTGTTGCATAAGTTAGCTACCCCTTACCATCTTCAAATTAGTGGACAAGTTGAAAGTGCTAACAAACAAATTAAAGGAATTTTAGAAAATGTAGTAAACACCACTAGGAAAGACTGGTTGGATAAATTAGATGATTCTCTTTGGGCGTATAGAACAACTTATAAAATGATATTGAGAATAACTCCATATAAATAAGTGTACGGAAAGGCTTGCCATTTGCTTGTGAAATTAGAACATAAAGCATTATAAGTACTTAAGCAATTGAATTTAAATATCAAAACAACAGGAAGTAATAGACAAGTACAATTAGTGGAGTTAGAAGAATTAAGAAATATGGCTTATGAAAGTTCAAAAATAGCTAAAGCGAGAATGAAAGCATGGCATGATAAAAGAATTTTACACAGAGTATTCGAAACAGGACAGGAAGTCTTATTATATAATTCAAAATTACACTCTTTCCTAGGAAAATTAAAATCCAAATGGACTGGTCCATTCATTGTTAAACATGTTTATCCATATGGAGCAATAGATTTGGAGGATCCTCAAAGCCATGAGATTTTTAACGTTAATAGTCAAAGATTAAACATTTTCTAAGATACTCAGATAGGTTGTTAACTTAGAAGAAGATTAAAAGAATACATATCTATAAAGAAAAATATATATAAAATATAAAGACAAGAATATACATAAAATAAAAAAGAAAAAAGAAAAAGAGAAAAGAACCTTTGGAGTTTACCAACGAAGTTAGTTCGTGGGTTAACCTGTTTACCCAAGGACTGTCCTCATGGGTTATCATACTTTGAGTTATTTAGGGTTTTGTTTGGTAGATGATGTTATTTTAAGTTTAGGAGTTAATGAAATTGAACAACATTAATTATTTGGAGTATGATTAAAAACTATTTCATGATTTAAATGGTTAAGAAGAGAGGTGTTAATGGAAGTAAAATCCAATGCATTGTTAAGTGAAATATATATATTTTTTTTAAAGTGAACAAACCACAAAACTTTGAGTAAATCAAACACAAAATTTTAAACTAAAAATATTTAATTACATACATTGGAATTTTTACATATGGGGAGTTTTTCTCTCCAAATATTTAAATTACAACTGAAATTATATTCAATGTTCAACTATCTGGAAATTTGGACTTTAAGGTTGCTATTTTTTCTTTTAACTATCTAATTTCCTGTAGTACAATATCCACCTTGTCAGATAGAGAGATTGGTGCTCTCTGTTGTGAAGAGGATGGTTCATCATGAGGAATTTGAGGTCTCAAATTATCTTCCTTAGATAATTGCTTCAAATCCTTGGCAGTTAACACTTTGGACTTTAATTTCTTCATAGATCAGGAAGATAAATCGAAAGAACTTGATACCAATTGATAAATGAGGTCACCATAAAATAATTTCTTCTTTATGTTGGTGATCTTCGAAATGAAAATTTTGTACCAGTTTACTTGAATTCTGTTCAAAACTGCATAGTTTGCAATCTTCACAAAGGTGGAAAATTCTAAATCATGTCTATGCCTTTGATAAATAAACCTGATTAAGATCAAAACAACCATATGAGCTTTGCCTTTCAAATGCTTTAGCATGTTAAATAAATTGATCCGAGGGTTGATGGCCATGCAGTTCTTCATATCCTGTTCTGATCAATCTACCATTGTAGTAAATTCAAGAATCTCTTCACCCTCACTTTCAAACCTAGGCTTTCACTTATGAATTCAGGTGTTACATATAGGTCCACCTCTGTTACATTGCTAACATAGACACCATCCTCTAACTGTAAATTTCCATAAAAGGTAGGTATTAAATTCTCAATTCTTAAATTTCCACCTGACCTTGGGATAATCTTCAGCAACCCTTGGAAGTCTAGCAATTCCTTGATTTCATCCATGAAATCAAAGTCCACTGGCCTGCTAAATAATACATCATAGCCCTTGATCTGTTAGAAGATAGTATAAGCCTCTTGATTCATGAAAAATACCATATTAGTCTTTTCTTGTTGGGCTGGATCTGTGAATTTTGAGGAGGATGGTGCTATTGGTGCTAAAACTCCTTCATTTTGTTCAGTGGTTGGGGAGAAAACCACTATCTCTCTATTTAAATTCTGTAGAGGATCCTTAGTTTCGAAAGCCTCTTCCACTTCACCAGAATCATGTCTATAATCAACAGCAATCTTTGGCTGCTCTAAGCTTTCCTTATATTGGTTGGGAATAGGAGGACTATTAGCAACTCCTTCCCTCTAGTCTCTCTTAGGAGAGAAAACTTCTTTTGCTTGGGCATCCTGCAAATATAAAAAAGAAGAGAAAAGGGTTAACAAGAGATCATAAACTAAAAAAAAATGCACTAAAAGAGAAGTTTAATACTTTAAAAAATTTTCTATCGAGACCTCTTCTGACACAAAAAGAATAGCTTCATGTATGGTCCTCTCCACTGCCCCAAGATCTTGCAATTCAAGAGTGGGAACAACTGGTCCCACCTGAAGCTCTTGTTCCTGAAAATCAAAGGATAAAATGACTTATAAATATTTAAGTAAATATGAAGGTGAAATTAGTGGCCAAATCAAAAAAATTAATTCTTACTTGAAAAGCCACCTATTCTTGAACCACTAAAATAGGAGGGATATCCTCAAGAGTAGATACATCAAAGGAAGAAGAAACTTTCTTCTTGTATTGTTGAAGATAGCTCCCAAGAGTGATATCTTCTTCACTTCCCTTTGTCTCTTCTTGTTCTTCCTCTTCTCTTATCTTTTTTGTATTTTTCTCTTGTCCCACCTCCTCTTGTTGTTGTTGTTGTCCTTCTTCTTCTTCTTCTCCTTGTTATTGTTGTTGTTGCTCTTCTTCTTCTTCTTCCTCTTGTAGCTGTACATCTTCATGTCTCTCTCCTTCCTATGGTATTGAGGGAATAGCTACCTCCTCACTGAGAATAGGAATATCATATTCCTGTGGCTCAATCTTTACAACCATTGGTTCAAAATTGGCAATTTCTGCTTCAATAGAGGCCTTTTCGACCATACATTTCTTTCAGTCATATAAATCACATTGGGCAACTATCTCTACCACCTCCTGACTTTCCCCAAGGGAAAGATATCGTAGGATAAAAAACTCAAATTGCTCCCTCTCGTCTATGTTCTTAGGGAGACTAGCAAAAACAACATCCTCAGTGACATATGATTTGCTCAAATGATGGATAGTAGCAAAATTCAAGGTTTTCATGAACCACAATTCAACCCTAGTGTGAACAATTTTCTAAGCCAATGCATTCTTGGGCCTAATTGCAAACTCATCCTTCACCACTTGGTCTGTATGTTCATCAATAGCTTGAACCACCTGTTACCTCCTCTCAGGCAAATCCCTCAATGAACGGCGGATGCCATCCTTAGGCAAATGAGAGTAGAAAATGAGTTCTAGGTAAATGTCGAAAAATATGAGTAAAGTGGTGTCACCACCTTGTTTTGAAGGGAAAAACAAGGAAACTTGAGGAAAGGATGACCTTTCACAGCAAAAGACTAAAATTCCCAATTAAAAGAGTAAGAGATAGGTATAACAAGAGGGTTTGCTATTCAAAAGACTAGATAAGGAGCTCTGGGTACTAGTGGGGAAGGGATTAGGCACCCCCAACCAACTTGGTTAAGATTTGTCCTCTCAACAGCTTATAAAAGGGTTACCAAGAATAGAAAACCAGGATTCATCTTCGATGTTCTAGCTATGAAAGAGGTCAGAAACTAGTGAAATCGACCGAGAGAAAAATAAAAAAAGGGGGGAGCGTGATTTACATCAACCCCCAGTATCATGTTAAATAAATGAGAAAACACAAAAGGGGTCTCACCTCCAGGAATTAACATTTCGGGGTTCCAATGGATACTTCCGAAACCATTGGTCTTCGACCAGAGGGGCTGCACGAGGACTCAGGACCTAGTCTGATCTCGAGGCGCTTACCTAGGCCACGATGCGCAAGCTAACATCCAAGGGTGGCATAGAGAGAGAGAGAGAGAAAGATACATGGGGGAATTTGTCGGCCTCAACGGACTTCCACTTGTGAAAATAAAATAAAATAAAACAAAATTGTCTATGTGGAGCTAGTCGCATAATTGGACGAGAGTGCGAGAGAAATGAAAATGTCCAAAAAGAAGTGACACACATCAAAGGTGCCAGTTAAGTTTGGTTGACATAGGGGCGGCAACTGGCTTCCTTGCTGGTTGGCCAACTGGAACCAGTATATCCAAAGACTAACTTCCATGTTTTGTCCTGCAATGTGCAGACTCGTGCATCTAAACCGATGCATGCGAAAACAAGATAAACAAAGTCAGCTTGAAGAAAAGGATATCTACAACGACCATGAAAACATAAAACAACATGTATGGTCCTAAGTAGGGAGCGAGACTTCGCTCAGGTTAGGCATTTGCCTAGTATAGCAAGGAAAACATCCTTGCTCAAGGAAACCGTTAAAAGGTAAATCCCCCCCTATCTCGAGTAACGTACATCCTTGCTCATGTGTTGGTTAGAAAACAATGTGAGTTTTGGTTTATGAGAGAAGCTTATTGTTTAGCTACTCGAAAACCATTTAAAAAGGGTCATTCAAGCTATTTTGTATCAAAAACTTCATCTCAACATGAGAAGGAAACCTAGGAAGAAGCCCCAATGTTTTATAAACTTGTCACTTTTGAGGAGAGAAATTTGTATGATGATATGTTGAAGTTGCTAATTGCTGTTAGAGAAAATAAGAAAATTGCAGAGGTTGAAGCGAGTTTGCAGTTTGACCAGTGCAAGAAAAATAAACTTGCACAAGGAGAAGCAAGTACCAGCCAGCAAAGAAAAAGACCACATTTTGAGATTGAAGAGGAACAAGAGCCTATCTTGCCACTTGTTAAGAAACAGACAATGCAAACATATTCTAGGAGGAGTAAAACAGTGGAGCAACCTATTAGTTTTGAAAATATAGAAGAAACTCCTTCAGTAGGTATGTTATTAAGGAAGAACCTGTTGAAGAGCCACCACAAATAGAAATTCAGGAAGTGTCAACACTGATCGAGAGTATTATTGAAGAAGTTCCTCCTAATGTTCCTAAAATTCCTAAAGTTAATGAAGTAGTTTTTGATGATCAATTTGTTGATGAGATGGAACAGTTAGTTAATTTTGAAGAATGGTATAGTGATCTTTATGCCAATTTTGAGGTGCCTAAAATATATGTTCTTGAAGAGGAAATGTAATTAGTTGTTTATCAGGCAATGGCTAAAGATCAATCAACTGAAGTGTCTGCTGAATTTGTAGGAAATATTTCAAAGTTTTGTCAGATGGATGGAGAAATTCTTGAGGAGAGTGTTGAAATTCAACAAGAAAACACTAGAGTATTTGTTAAGTGGGTTTTTTCAAATATTTGATAGGTATTTAATATCTGGAACCTCTCGAGAGTTGATGATCAATTCTACACCTTACATCCTTTTTAAAGAAGAATGTCTCATTTACATCACATCCATTGCAACATCATGTACATAAGAAAATCTTTTATTACTCATAAGAAAGAAGTACAATATGTAAATGTATAACAATAAAAGAAGTTACAAATATAATTTGATAATATCAATGTAAAAAATCTCAGAATAGTTTAAACTCATATTCAAAAGTTTTATAACATTTTAGATAGTTTAAGCTATATCTAGAAGTATTATAATATTTTAGATAATTTTAAGAATTCATTTCTTATGTTTTGTAAAGATTTTAGACAGTTTAGACTCTTATCAAAGAGTATTATAATATTTGAATATATTTTATCTACAACATTATGATGTATTTATATTTTAATGAATTGATATATATTTTAATTAAGAAACTTAAATAGTTTAGGTTCATATCTAAGAGTATTATTATATTTTAGAATATTTTATATATTTAGTCTAGCACGAATTTTAAGAAGTTTCATGATGTGAAACTTGATATTTTAAATATAATATAGGTTTTAATTTGAATTTCAATTTGAGATCATGGATACATTTACATTGATTTGTATATTTAAAAGATGTAAATTTATGTACATCTTTATAAAGAGATATTTTAATTTAATATGAAAACTTTATATCTTTAGTTGTAAGATATGTATATTTTATATTTGATTTGGATATTTTATATTTAATATTTTTTTTTAGATTTACACATTTAATATTGAAATGTGTTAATTTTTATATGCACATTTTCATTGAAATGTATTATATATTTCAAAGGTATTAAGTTTGAATATTTATATTGAATGTTTATATTTAATATTCAAGTATATCTAAATCATTTGAATATTTATGTTATTAGTTTAGATTATTTAGATCTAAACTTGATTGTATGTGTACAGTATAGATGAGTTTAGTTATAAGTATAATTTATAATTTTGCATATACGTAGATGATATATATATATATATATCAAATGTATCATGTATTGTATATAGTTTATCATATGGATGTATGTATATATTTATGTATATGTATTTCAATTTAGATATTTTATATTTTAATATCTAAATTATTTGCATATTTATGCCATAATCATATGAATATGTATATAATATATGTGTATCAATCATTTTTTGAATCACGTGCATATATCATATGCGTATATGCATGAATCTATATAAGTACATCATTTTATATCATACATCGTATGCATCCATCATATTATTTTTATGATTACGACAATACATATATAGTTTGCAATTTTATATATGTGTATATTGCCATTGTCGTATACATATATAAATATGATTTTATGTATGGTATCCATGTATATATTTATCGTTTTTATATCTTTTAGGTTTAATTGGTTCCTTTATAATTTTATTTTTAATATTTTATTATTTTAAAATATTATTCTTCCGTTTCATCATTTTTTGACAAATCGTTGCCATCGTCCCCTACACAGCAGCTGCCTCTCATCATTTCCACGCCTCTTCTGCAAGCAGACGAGTGAACGACGGGCGATCTGGAGGCGATCGGCGAAAGACCAAGCAATCACACACGACTTCAGGTGAGCTTTAGCATTTTTTGGTGATATCTTGCGGCGAAGGCGAGCAGTCGAGAGCTCGTGCGACTTCGGGCGATCTTTAGCATTTTCCGGCGATATCCTGCGTCGAGCGTCGAGGGTCGAGCGAGCGATTATGGCGACGGATGAACAGCTTCCAGAGAAGATGCTATCGTCTTGTTCTTCTCAGTTCCTCTTTTTTCCGTTCATGAATCGATCTAGGGTTTCATTTATCCTCTTCATTCATTCAATCAACTTTTATGGTCAGCGATCGAAAATTCTGAAGACGAACGGCGAGATCCAAATCTATAACCACATCCGGTAAGGTCTCCATTGCTCTCGGACGTAGCGTCCTCCTAGTAGGGTTTTAGCCGGGGAAGACGATGACAGTCGTGGACGACGGAGATACTGTTCGGGCGGCTGAGATGCGACCCCGGCCCAGGTGATTTTATAATGTTTATTATATCATTTTATTTTATAACTGTTAGTTAAGAATTAATTAATCTTTAAATGAAGATTAATTAATATTTTAACTTAATTAATTAAAAATTAATTAAGTTTATTATTTTTCTTCTCCTTTTATCATCTGGGCTTAAGTTATGCTCTGTTTTTAACGGGTATGGGCGGGCCTCTATTCTGTCTCCTTTTCTATTTTCTTTATTAAGGACGCAGCTTTTTCCGACGGGCTGTCGACGGAGGGCTAGGGCTCCGGCGGGGGTCCGA
>JAMKPZ010001547.1:0-63381 GCA_024699675.1 Amphibolis antarctica | reverse complement strand
GAGAAAGGAAAAAGAAAAACAAAACAAAAAGAGAAAGGAAAAAGAAAAACAAAACAAAAAGAGAAAGGAAAAAGAAAAACAAAACAAAAAGAGAAAGGAAAAAGAAAAACAAAACAAAAAGAGAAAAGGTAAAAGAAAAAAAAAAAAGAGAAAAAAAAAAAAAAAAGAGGAAAAGGAAAAGTTACTTGTTGCTGGGTCCTGAAAGCATATGGACTCCTGTGTAAGGGAAGGGTAGATCTTAGGATTCCGCCATCTGTTGGCAGTCCAATACCTGGCTTTGTCGCGATTGACCAAGTATCCTCTTCTTTCAGGGCTTGGCAACCCATCGAAGTCTGCCAATACAACCGGGTGCCAGAACCCATTTGCCGACACCCACTTCTCCCTTTTTCTCTTGTCCTAGGGCTTGACATCCTAGCTAAGTCGTCAACATTGGGCTTGGCATCCCACTGAAAGTCGCTTCCACCCCTAGGTTCCGATGCCCACGTTTCCGGAACCCGCATAGTTCTATCTGTTATCTCTACAACCCCAGAGCGAACTCGTGAGGAAGAATTAGCATAACTATGGGCAGAAGGACAGCTCTCGGATCTCTCGTCTCAACCCGCCTTTGTTGCCTGAGGGTCACTTCCGCTAGACAAGGGAACCACGTTTCCAAACTCACATGCATGAATGTCCAGCGGTCATCTTTTGACATGAGGTGAGACACCTTTCATTCCCCTGCAGATCCAAATAGCACGATTGGGTCAGAACAGCTACCTTGCACAGACCCCACCTCGGGCAACCACCTGGAAGCCCCTCTGCGACATCAACAAAACAAAACACAGGAAAGAAAGTCACCAGAGAGTGTCCAAAACTTATTCACACAACTCACCACAGATATTCATGGATGAGAGGAGGGAACGACACTCCCTCCTCACCTTTGGAAACTAATATGCAAACAAGTGTGTAGGTGAACAAGTTAATCGGACAATTTAGCCGACTCCCACTCAGACAGCAGGACGCCTGGACAAAAACTCGCACAAGACGAGATGTCGCACGGAAAAAGAATGGGGCTGCCGGGTAAATCAACCGGCTGCCGCCACCAAAACCCAGGGATGGTCGACTACTCAGCGCAGCCTACACTAGAACACTAACTATTCCATGCAGGAAGAACGAATGCTTGCCCAAGCACGCCGCCCCACTCAGACAGCAAGACGCCCAGACCTCAACCCGCACGAGACGAGATGTCACACGAAAAATGGGGGGGGGCTGCCGGGTAAATCAGCCGGCCACCACCACCAATACTCGGGGATGGTCGACTCCTCAACACTAACCTCTCCTCATAGGAACGAATAAGGCCCCCACTCCTCGCTGAACTCGGACGGTTGCACACTACGGCAAGGATCGACGCCAAGCGAAACATCGTGCGTGGGAAGGAAAGGCCGTTGGGCGACTAGCCAGCCCACCGCCGACAACCTAGCAAAAAGACACGACAATCGGCTCCCTGAAACCCGTACTTAGACGTATGGATCGGGCGACTAGCCGGCCCGCCATCGGCAACCCGACAAACAAACCCGGCTACCAGCTCCCCGAAATCTGTACTTAGACGTATGGATCGGGCAACTAGCCGGCCCGCCGCCAGCAACCTGGCAACCGGCTCCCCGAAACCCATACTTAGACGTATGGATCGGGGGACAAGCCGGCCCGCCACCGGTAACCCGGCAACCCAACAAAAAGACCTGGCAATCGACTCCCCGAAACTCGTGCTTAGACGTATGGATCAGGCGACTAGCCGGCCCATCGCCGACCACCTGGCAACCAGCTCCCTGAACATACTTAGACGTATGGATTAGGCGACTAGCCAGCCCCCCACTGGCAATCCGGCAAAAAGACCCAGCAACCAGCTCCCAGATTGCCACCAAGGTATGAACGACTTCTTCGTATCGTCACCCCACATCCCACTCATTAATCCATGCAAATTCGTAAGGGGATAGTTGTACACAAAATGTCATTAAAGTTGAACTGATATTATTTATGATTCTAAGTACAGGCAGGTATACGAGGCTATTCCTTATTAGAAGACCCTTGGAAACCGAAAAAGGTGAACAAAAATCGAGAAAGCTGCAGCAAGCACTTGAAAGATTAACGTCACCAGCCAGTTGCTAACTCCCGCAAGGCGGCAGCCGCATAAAAAGCAGGCCAAAATGTCACATCTCGAAGCTACGACGTGATCGTTCACTACATCTACAACTTTTGAAAAGGCAAACATGTGAAGCCTTGACGTCACATCTCGGTTGCCAGCTCCCACAAGGTGGTCACCGTGTAACCGACCAGCTGAGAGCTAGAACAGAACGCTGACACCAACTCTCAGCAAACCAACACTATTCACCTCGTCGCCCGGCGGCTGGCACCCACGAGGTGGCTGCCATACGACCAACCAGCTGACACCACTAACAGCTTCTCTCAGTTAAGGTAACTAAGAGTGTAAGTCTGACTCTATTGTACAACCAACGATGGATGATTCACAAAGTGTGAAGCCTCGCATGGCTTACCACTCACGCATGGGGGATCGTTCAACCCTAGAATGTCAGTTTCCTTCCATCGAGGTCATACAACCTCGCCTAGGGAAGGGCATTCTGTTGACCCCATGCTTGAACAGAAAAGCCTGGGAAGCGGCCAGCTATCCACCGGCAAGTCGATTCAAGTAACCGGTCGCCGGTTCCCTAGAACCCATATTGGCGCAAATGGGTGGGGGAAGCAACCGGCTAACCGCCAGCAGGCCGGTTCCCCCAAAACCCATATTGGCGCAAATGGGTGGGGGAAGTAGTTGGCTAGCCGCCAACAGGCCGGTTCCCCAAAACCCATATTGGCGCAAATGGGTGGGGGAAGCAGCTAGCTAGCCACCGGCAGGTCGGTTCAAGGAACCAATCGCTGTTTCCCAAAAACCCATATTGGCGCAAATGGGTGAGGGAAGCAGCGGGCAAGCCAGTTCAAGGAAACGGCAGCCGGCTCCCCGAAAACCCATTTTTTCCAAGATATTCCCCTTTCACGAGGTAGCCGAATAGAACTAACCGACATCCACCTGCCACGTAGCAGCTGCCAGGTAACTACCCAGAAAGGTAAGGCAAATCAATTAGGAGATACGACAGGATTTAATTACTTAAATCTCGCAAATCAATCAATTACGCGGACCGCGTAATCGAACCAAGACATGTGCCACCTTCCTTCTTTGGGGGCCTTCCATCTTCGGGTCCCCCCAAAGAAGGAAGGTGACCCATTATAAAAGAAGGGGTACCCCCTCCCAAAAACCCAAGCTTCCACCTCTCGGAGAAACCATCGTACGGACACGGGAGATGCTCAGTGCACTTTCAGCCCTTGGAGGAAACGCCAGCTAAGAAGTTCTGAAGAAGGAGAGACGCTCGGAGCCCCGACGCCTTCTCACCGCACTGGAGCGAGAGCTTTCGACCCCCCACCAACGACTCCCTATAGGTAAGTCCCTCTGTCCTCGACGTTTTACATATGTTTTCACGATGTATTTTTCGAACCCCGACCACGTAACACCTTCCCCATGCAAGGGAAAGGTCAGAGGATGGACCCGGGTATCATTCCTTCAGAAATACGTCTGGAGGTACCAGTGGCCATCCTCCCGGCAGGGTGAATCCACCCAACACGATCGATTTCGGTTCAATCATGACCCTCTCGTCGAATTTTTTTTTTACGTCGAAACTCTGAGTTTCCCAACAGGTTTTACACTTTTTTTATTATTATCCGATCACCATTTTCTGGGAGGCATAAGTCTACCCTCTCGATGCCCCAGAAAGATTTCTGAGATGACACCTCTGGTATGCATCCTTGCCGGCGCCGGCCGTCCGGGTGTACGAGAAGTACAACCCAACGGTTCTCGTTTTCTAGGAGGCGTAAGTCTACCCTCCCGATGCCCCGGAAAGATTTTTGGGATGACGCCTCCAGCATGCATCCTTGCCCGCAGTGGCCATCCGGGTGTACGAGAAGTACAACCTGATGGTTCCCGTTTTCCGGGAGGCGTAAGTCTACCCTCCCGATATCCCAGAAAGATTTCTGGGATGACGCCTCTGGCATGCATCCTTGCCGACGGTGGCTGTCCGGGTGTACGAGAAGTACAACCCGACAGTTCCCATTTTCTGGGAGGCGTAAGCCTACCCTCCCGATGCCTCGGAAAGATTTCCGAGATGACGCCTCCGGCATGCATCCTTGCCGGCAACGGCCATCCGGGTGTACGAGTGGTACAACCCGATGGTTCCCATTTTCAAGGAGGCGTATGTCTACCCTCCAAATGCCCCAGATAGATATCCAGGATGACGCCTTCGGCATTCACCCGATTGGCACAGACGGTTCGGGGAACCAGCCGGCACAAACGGCTGGTGGCCAACTCCACTAAACCCTTTTTTTGGGTAGATGGTTCGAGGAACTAGCCGGTCTGTCGCCGGTGAACCAGTATAACAAACCGACAGCTAATCCCCGTTCTCTGGGAAATGTAAGTCTACATTCCTAATGCCCCGGAAAGATTTCCAGGATGACGTCTCCGGCATGCATCCTTGCCGGTAGTGGCCGTTCGGGTATACAAACGTACGACCCGACGGTTCTTGATTTCCGGAAAGAACAGAACCACCTTTTCGGGATAAGGTCACCGACACGCATCCGTGTTGGCCCTGGCTAAGTGTAACGTAAATTCTCATCTCCAGTCAGAGGGGGGACATAACACAGCAGCCAGTACATTCAGCCAGCTGTCCGGTGGCCCAGCAGGCTGCCTCACCCGACCTTCAGTTCTTCTGCTGAGAGGTCCGAAAGGGTGACCTTCGTGTCTTTCTCTCCCCCATTTATTGCCAGATCTGGTATGAATCCCCGCTTTGTTCGATTCTCGTTTGTTTTACTCAATTCTCATTTGTTTTACCAAAAGGGATGAAGTTATCCCTCCCGATGCCCTAGAAGATTTTCCAGGATGAGGCCAAAGGTGGCTGGGCTGACTGATGTGGTTTTCCGTTTTAGAGCCGGAGAGAGGTTGGGATTGCCCGGGCTGTCTAGGGGTGCCTAACACCTTCCCCAACAGTACCCTGAGCCTCGTATCCAGTTCTCTCATGTTTCGCATATCGTTACAAAGTTTTACATCATTCCCGTAGTTTTATCGTTTCGATGGTGGAAGGATACTCCCCATCCGGTTTTCCTTGTTTTCTACCCAAAAATAAGTTGGCGACTCCATTCAACGAGCCATTCACCCCACGTGGTGATACGCTCACACAATCACCTTTCAATTCTCTATACCTCAGCCCATCCACCAGCGGGGCTAGTGGAAACCCATGGGCTTCCGGGTGATAGCCAGATGAAAGAGAGGGTACACCCATGTAGGCACATGTCACGTCCGAGGTTTGGATTTCTACACGATCGTCAGCGCAAGGAGTTGTCATATCATACTTTCCTTGATTTTTGGCTCAGCCAGCTGCTTAAATGGCAACCACCTTGTAGGTGCCGGTAGCTAGGTGGTGAGCTAGAAAGTTCTTCACGTGTCCCATCCGAGGTCTGGATTTCTGCATGGTCGTCAGCATAGGGAGTTGTCGTATCATACCTTCCTCGATTTTTGGCTCAGTCGGCTGCTTAACTAGCAACCACCTTGTAGGTACCAGCTGCAGGATGTTCATGTCCCTATAAAAGGGACGTGAGGGTGCCGAAGGTTTGCATTCTTCTCATCTTAGGGCAGGGTTTTAGCCTCCTTGTCTTCTCCGTCCTCTAGTCGGCGGCGACGTCTCGGCCTCCCCGTGCCCTCCCTCCTCTCGTCAACGGTGACATCTCAGCCTCCTCGTGCTCTCCATCCTCTCGTCGATGGTGAAGTCTCGGCCTCTTCATGTTCTCCATCCTCTCGTCGACGGTGACGTCTCGGCCTCTTTGTGCTCTCCATCCTCTCGTCGACAGCGATGTCTCAGCCTCCTCGTGCTCTCCATCCTCTCGTCTATGATGATGTCTCGGCCTCTTCATGCTCTCCATCCTCTCATCGGTGGTGACATCTCAGCCTCTTTGTGCTCTCCGTCCTCTCATTGGCGGCGACATCTCGTCCGGTGACTCCCCCGATTTGGTCATCAGAGGTGTCGATACCTTGTTCAGAGGCGCTCTCGCCATTTCAGTCGGTGATGGTGGTGATGCCTCATTCTTGTCATTAGTGGCAATGGTCTCTCATCCAGTGTCCTTGCTTTTTCCGTCAGCAGTGGTGTTGCGGCCATCTTCAGCACTTCCCGATCTGGTCGTTGGTGGCGTCGACGTCCCTCATCCGACTGTGTTCCACACTTTTTCACCGTTCTCCTCTTCTGGTTGCACTTTCCAATGCCTAGGACCAAAAATGTCACGGGCCACATCCTGCAGTCGGCTGCTGCGTTCGTGCGGCAGTGGCTCGAGACTTTACCCCCGTCGCTGAAGGATCTCCCAGTGAAGGAGCTCGCTTGCCCCAACTGCACGGAGGCCGTTCGTTTGCAGGTTTTCTACCTACTTATGGACGGCAGGTGTGACTCTCCTTCCACCAAGGCTATTTACCGGTGGTGGCTATCAAAGCGGCGTGGGGACCCTGATGCCTCCGGTTCTCGTCTGCTGGAAGATGACGTGGAAGGCGAGGCGTCGGTGGAGGCTCCTCTCAAAAGCTCGCGGCGTTGGACGTGCCACAAGATGCTGGTTGGGAGACAGCAACTCCTTCTAAAATCTCCTGACGTGCCACCAGCAATGCCCAACGACACGGCCTCAGATATGGAATCAGTCCGCATGGCGCTCCCGTGGTATCGCACGGCAATCAGTTGTGATGAGGCGGCAGCCAAAGGCGTCTCGCCTCCTGACACCGACCAGGAGTTGGTCCTTCCAACGAACGATCGCTTGGCGTTGAGGAGTGGTTTATACGGCAAGCCGGCTGACTTTGACCAGCTGCTGGAGGTGGAGCAGCTATTCGCTGCACAGGGCCTACTCCTGTTCGTCCGGGATTTCCGTAGCGTGGAGACCGTCCCCAGCCTGGTGGCCGAGATGTACTCCAACCTGTCTGAGGTGGAGTTGCAACTCATCATCGACCTCCAGGCTGGGCCAACGGAACTCTCTGACGTGCTCTTGTTCGAGGTGCTGGGCCTCCACTTCACCGATCTAGACGTCTTCGCCCCTCTGCCGAGCCTCCCTTGGAGTATCAGCGACATCAACATGGCGGTTGCAGTGGATGCCGACTGGGACCAGCAGGTGGTCAACGCGCGTGACCTGAACCCGGTCGCCCACCTCATCTTCGTTATCCTCAACAACACAGTCCTACTGAAAGGGGGGCATTGGGATGAGATTAGCATGATGACTTACCTCGCGACTTTCGCAGTGGTAACTGGTTGCTAGGTGAAGTGAGCGGTGGTGGTCCGGCGCCAGATGCGGAGCGTGGTCTGCCCAGGTCGGCGGCCTCCCAGCCAGTTGTTGTTCGGCGAGGCTATGGTCGAGCTGGCAGGCTTCCTGCGCATCTCAACCGGTGGCCGGCAGAAGGTCCCACTCCTTCAGACATGGCAAGTGTAGTGGACAGCTCAAAGTCCACATCTGGGTATTTGTTTACTTATGCAGGGGGAGCTATTTCTTGGCAGTCTAGGCTACATAAATGCATTGCCTTGTCCACTATAGAGGTAGAATTTATAGCAGCCATTGAAGCTTGCAAGGAGTTGCTATGGTTGAAGAGATTACTTCGAGAAATTGGTTTATTGCAGGATGAGTTTGTACTGTTTGGCAATAGTCAAAGTGCAATTCATTTGAGCAAAAACTCATCTTTTCACTCCAGGTCCAACCATATTCAAGTGAGATATCATTGGATTCAGGATGTAATCAACTCCAAGGAGATTGAGTTCAAAAAGGTTCATACAGATGATAATGGTACTAATATGTTTACCAAGACAATATCAAGAGACAAGGTGAGCATTTGTGCTCAAATTGCCAACCGTGTGAATTGATCTAAGTAGGTGGGAGGAGGGGGAGATTGTTGGGCCTGGCTTCCTCCTCACCTCTATTATGTAGGCCCACATTTATTGGCTTTTGTGAGTTATGGTGGAAAATAAGTGAATAGTGAGAGAAAAATAAAAAGGGGCATCGAGGCATCGAGAAAGGGGGACGACGTGTGGCAATTAGGGATCAGTGATTCTAGCGCACGTGTGGATGATCGGCATGCATGGATGGGCCACGCGTAGGAGGACAAGCCATATGTAGGTGGAGATGCTCGGCAGGTGAACCTCTTGTGCTAGGCACGTGCGGGTCCTAGGAGCAGGCATGACTCGTGGCATGAGCTGCGGATGTGCTTGGTGCAAATCTGTGAGTAGAGGAGTCACTCACGAGGTGAACCTCCTATGCTGGGTGCACGTAGGTCCTGGGAGCAAGGTCAAGCCAACAACCTTCACGAGGAAGGCTCCAGTGTCCTAGGCATCCAATGACTGCACTGTGAGGAGAGGAAATAGTGGTTTGCTATTTTTCTTTCACACTTACTATTTATCCAAAATAGTGCCCTTGTATGCTGTGTTGAATGCCTCAAGTTTGATAACTTGAGAAGACAAACTGTTGTAACTCACATTGAAGCAGAGAGCAGGTTGGCCTGGACCGAGAGGGTTCCATGGTTTTTGTCTCCTTACATTGAGGAGATTTTTCCATGTAAAATTCTAGGTATTGCTTGTACTTGATCATTTCAATTTGCTTGAATTTAGATTGGTAGTGCATAGTTAGGCCACATTCCCATCAAAAACAACTCCCCTTTCGTGCATAGAGAACTCCTCCAACCCAAAAATCCTCCCCCCTTTCTCTTTCCATGTTGCCCCTCTTTTCTCCTTCCTCTTGGTCCCTCTCACCTGGACGGTCCAGTTGGAGTGGTGGTAGGCGGCACAGGCTACGGATGGCTGAACGTTGCAGGTAATGTTTGTATATATGGTCAATCGATTATATTTGTTAGTTTTATTGTTTGGTGTCATGATGTTGTCATGTTAGTTGTTTTCTTTCTATCTTGGTTGTTAGATGTGTTCATTGGTGACTGGTCCACATGGCTAGATGTGGTCATCTTCTTCACCATGTTTTGGAGAGTTGTATTTAAGTCTTCTCTATGCTTAATGTTCATTGGATTCCTTTTCTCACAACAACTTCTTGCTCTCTCCAATTCTTGTTCCACTCCATTTTTCAACTTGGAATCAGAGTGCTTATGCTCTTCACCACTGCTCGTCGTCTTGTTAGCATCATCTAGTGCATCGACTACTGTAGCTACTGCTATGTCCATTTCAAATGCTATCAATATATCTTTATTGATCCTAATCAAGCTCGAAAGCACAATTATGTGCTATCGAGAGCCTCTTTCCTTGCTTTGCTGAATAGATATGATCTTGTTGGTTATGTTAATGGATCTTTTAAGTGTCCAACGTCTCTCAGCAGCTCATGTGATGCTGACATTCTTGCCTGGAAGCATCAGGATCAATCGTTGATTGGCTGGTTGTTTGCTTCTCTCACTCCATTTGTGCTCTCACAGGTGGCCAATCAATCGACGTCTAAAGGAGTTTGGAAAACATTGGAGCATTTGTACACTTCACATTCTCAAGCTTGTATTCTTCAAATTAAGTTTCAATTATAGACATTGAAGAAATGGCAGCTTAACATGAGTGATTACGTAGCTCATCCAATGTCTTTGGCAAACAATTTGGTAGTTTCTGGATCACCTCTTTCTGAAGAGGAAGTTTCTCTTTATATTCTTGGTGATCTTGGATAGGAGTATGATGCATTGGTAACTAGTCTCACTACTCAAGCTTCCACCATCTCATTATCAGATGTGCAAAGCTTGTTGTTAAATCATGAGGTACGTCTCAGTCATCTTAATAGTACAACTACTATGTTTGCAAATCTTGCCATGGGACACGGCAACAATACAAATGCCTCTCATGGTGGAAGAGGCAGAAATCAAGGCAATAGCACTCGTGGAGGTAGGTCTGGTGGTAACACTCATGTTCAATGTCAAATTTGTTCTAAATTTGGACATATTACATTAAACTATTTTTATAACGTCTTGACATGCACAATTTTTCTCCAACAAAAACTTTTCCAAGTGTAAACTATGCTTATCGTGGTGATGTTGTGACTGAAAATGCTTTGTGGTACCCAAATTCTGGTGCCACACATCATGTAACAAGTGAACCAGCTAATCTTTCAGCTAGTGTTCCATGTGCTAGAACTGATAGACTAGTTGTTGGTAATGGAAATGTTCTTCCCATTTCACATGCAAGGACTGCTACAATACAAATAGAAACTGGTAAAGCTTTGCTAGATAATATTCTCGTGGTACCTGAGATTCAAAAAAGTCTTTTATTTGTATATCATTTTTGTAATGACAATCCACTTAATATAGAATTTGATAATCATGGTATTTCTATCAAGGATCGACACACAAGTTGACTAGTGCGTTAAGGGTTGGCTAGATTAGCGTTGTACCAGTTCTCTTTGAATCCCGGGGAAGGTCGTGTACATCCATAAGTGTATACTACTATAACAGCGTCGCTGGATGTGTGGCATTCTCATCTTGGACATCCACATGGACAAAAGATGAAAATGATTGTTGCTAATAATGGTTTACCAGTAGATGTAAATGTTTTGAATTTTTGTAGAACATGTTGTTTTGGCAAGACACACAAACATCCTTTTGCTACTAGTAGTACCAAAATAACTGAACCATTGGCTTTAGTACATTCTGATTTGTGGGGATCCAGTCCCCTTGCTTCTCCTAAAGGCTATTGGTACTACATACACTTTGTATATGCTTGTACAAAATTCACTTGGTTGTATCCACTGAAATCTAAATCTCAAACTTTTGAATGTTTTGTTTATTTCAAGACTCAGGTGGAGAAACAATTAGGAAAATCAATTAAGGCTTTGCAAAGTGATAATGGAGGAGAGTACATAGCATTTTAGAATTATTTATGCAATAATGTTATTCAACATAGAGTGTCCTACCCACATTCTCATGAACAGAATGGCACTTCAGAGAGGAAGCATTGACATATTGTTGACATAGGCTTAATACTTTTGGCTCATGCAAATTTTCCAAAGTATTTTTGGCTCTTTGCTTTTCAAATTGCAGTACATTTGATTAATAGAATGCATGTTTTCTCGTTACACAATAAGAGTCCACCAAAATGCTTATTTCAGATTATACCTAGTTATAAAGACTTGAAGGTGTTTGGTTGTAAGTGCTATCCAAACCTTCGTCCTTATCTTAGCAACAAGTTCAATTATAGGACAACTCCATGTATTTTCTTGGGTTATCCATCTCAACACAAGGGCTATATTTGCTATTCTCCATCTGATTGTTGACAATATATATCACGAGATGTATCATTTGTTGAACAAGATTTCTCTTTGAACACACAACTTACTTCCACTTCTGAGGTTCAAATGCAGGTTGACAAGAGTTCTATGGATATTCTTCCAATTATTCATCCTTGCAATTCATCTACTTCTTCTAGCAACAATCTTAGTGAAGACTATCTAGACTCGGTTCAATCCAGTGATACCATCGCCACTTTGTCTAGTTTCAAACAATGCTCTCAAGCTCCTATTACACCATCACCTATTGACACTACAACTACAAAAGTTCCTTGTCATCCTGTCACACAAGCTGCCAAAGGAGTGTTTAAACCAAATCCCAAGTATGCCTTGCATGTTCATGGTTCTTGTTCAGATTCAAAATTGTGCATTTTATAGATATTAATTCATGCATCTTATTAAGTTCTAGTTGCATTTTGCATTAGATATTGATGATTGAAAGGTTAACTATATTTTTCAGTATTATGCACGTTTACTCACCTTATTGATGCACAAATTAAATTTTAAGTCATGAAAATTATTTACATGAATATGTCAAATATTGTTTATTGAAAAGAGAATGATGATATGATAACCAATGGCTCAGTCTGTTGGTAATCTAGTTAATTTACGGAAGAAACCATGATTCATATTAAGTTATAAAGTTCATGGGTAAACCAGTCAACCAACAGACTTACTCCATTGGTAAAGACCAGAGTATTTTTCTTCGCAACAAGTTTTATTGATATAATAGCAAATACAACTATAGTAGATGATAATATATGATGAATTATTTCTCCTATAAGGTAACTTGCTTCACGAAAAGGTATTTTTGTGAGCAATTGCATGGAAATTTATGTAAGAGATAGAGTTGAGGAATTCAATTTATCAAATGATCAATCATGAAGAATGTGGACTGATAGGGAATGAAAGTGGGATTGTGTGGAACAATCCTACATGTCTAGATGAAGGAAGTTGCACCACATCTTTGATAACTATTTTGACGAGGAACTGCCACTCTCTCAATTGATAAAAGGAATCCCTTAGTCACAAAAAATCGGGCTCACTCCCCTCCTTCGCCAAACAGCACCCGCAACCATACTTCCATCTTCCATCTTCCACCTATTCATTTCTTCTCAAGAAGAGATTGACGACCTCTTCTTCCTCTCTCTTTTCCCTAGTGTATTTGTTGTTCTTTTCCCTACCTGAGCATATCCTTGAAGGGAAGACTCTTGGTGCCGGCTGTTTCCTCCTCTATTCCTTGGTGAAATATAGAGTGACGCCCTAAAAGTCATTGAAGGTTAAAAGGAAAGTTTGCTAGCTTGACGACCTGGTGGACTGGAAGTAAAGACAAAAAGAGCGCTTGACCTAAGCAAGTTTCAAAGGGTGAAAATTGCAATGGATAATTAGGTGTTCTCTCCTTTTCCTTTTCTTTGTTATATATTAAATGTGTTGTACTATATTGTTGAATGATATTACTGAAAAGAATATGACTTTTATCTTGTTTGTATTTTACTTGATTTGTAACTTGATGTACTCAAGGGCATTGTTGGAATTTGGGCTTAGACTATAAAAGCCCAAATTCGCCCAAATTGAGATTAGAAAAAGAAGCTTTCTTCCTTGCTTCTTCTCCCTTTGTAACCCTACCACCAAATAGTGAAACCCACCAAGAGAGCCATCTGTGGAGTACCCAAGGAGAAGGGGAACTACGTAAATCCTTTCATGTTTGTATGCTCAAGATCTCCTCCTTCTTCCCCTCAAAAATCGAAGCAAACAAAGGCTAGGCGTGCCAGCGAGAAGCTTCTGAAATCCGGCGACGAGCTCCCAAATCTGAGTTTTTTGACCTCGATTTGGGCCCCGATTTCTTTCAAAATCATAGGGCTTTTGTTCATAGAAGCACAACAAGTGGTATCAGAGTGATTTTAGAGATTGAAAACCAGATTTGAATCCGTATTTTGGGCTGAAAGTTGCAGCCTCGCTGCCACCGGAACCCTAAAAAGCCAAAATCGTCGTATCTTCCATTTCACTTGGTGAAATGGGTTTGTAAGCCTCCTAAACCTTTCATACATTGCTCTGAAGCTTTTGAAATTTTTGGGGAATTTTTCGTGAAGGCAAATCCGAGGTTTTGATTTTTAGCATTCTTGTTGAAATTTTCATGGTTCCTTTTGCCAGCCGAGGTTCCATTTTTGTTGCGAAGTGGTTGAGATTTTTGAATACGTGTTGAGAATCAGATCTTGTGCCAAATTTTGAATTTTTGGATGTGTTTGATATTTTCCTAATCCGAGTTCAACAAGTCCGAAATCAGTTTTTGGGGGTTTGTTGAAAGTTGAAGCAAATTTAACACATTTTTGCATTTTTGGGCAATTTCTGAAATTAGAAATTTGTGAAGGTGCGTTTGGAAATTTTATGTGATTATTGCTGTTTAAAATCACATTTTTGAGATGGCAACTCCTGGCATAAAAATAGACAACTTTGATGGCAGAAACAATTTCAGTCTGTGGCAAATAAAAATGAGAGCACTTTTAAAACAAAAGGGCATTTGTGCACCTTTATATAAGGCTGCCACATTAGATAGAGATTCTACTGAATTTCGAATACAAGAGGAGAAGGCTCACTCCACCATCTTACTGTGCTTGTCAGATGAGTTAATCATAGAAGTTGCAGATGAAACAACTTCCTCTGGTCTATGGCAGAAATTAGAGTCATTATATATGACTAAGTCTTTAACAAACAAGTTGTTGTTAAAGCAAAGATTTTTCTCACTAAAAATGAAGGAAGGTACACCACTTAAGCAGCATTTAGATCAGTTGAATTCCATTCTGATGGAACTCAAGAACACAGGTGTTACCATATTAATTGTTCCAGTAAATGTAGCCAACAAATTTGACAAAGTATCAACCCTACAATCCCTATGGACAAACCTGTACTTGCACACTAATTACATCTGAATTCGTGCACTTACAGTAAAATTAAAATATATCGAACACATATTAATTTTTGATCATTTCAAAAAGTTCGAACAAGTTTTTGGCGTCATTGTCGGGGATTTATTTCTTTCAATTAGTGTTAAGCTTATTGTTTAATCAGTGTGATTAGGATTGCAATAGAATTTCTTTACATTCTTAATTAGTTCTTATTTTAGTAAATTTTATTTGAATGCTTTATTTTTCTTCATGTTTATTTTAGAATAGTGTAGTAGTTTTTGTGGTTGAATTCTGAATATTATAATGAACTCAGATAACTCATATTGAGGTGATTGTAGGTCTATTCTAGGAACTAGTTATAGGGATTATAATTATTCTAATTATGTTCAAAGAGATTACTCACCTGTGGAATTTACTGCCTATTCTTCCCAGCATAATTTAGGAAAGCTTAGTAGTAATCCTCAAGACAATTACAATTGGAATGACAATTATAACTTATGGGAGTCTTATGACAATTCAAAAATACAAAATTCCCATCCAAATTGCAATTATAATATGTTGAATGTTGGGATAAATCAAAATTATATGCAAAACACATCATCAAAAATAGAACAATTAAAGGACAAAATAGATAACTCATTATAGACATTAGAAGACAATAAAATGTTGAATGAATATGAAAATGTTAATTATTTAGATTTTTCAACTACATTAGAAAATCAAATTGATCAATGGGTTAATTTTGTAGAAGATAATGTTCAATTGACAAAAATAACAAAGGAAATTGAATGTTGTGATTCAACATCATTTAATCATATGAAGAAGTTAGATGGAATTCAAAGTTCTATTAACCTATTTATAAGGAATTCATCTAATTCTAATCTTTCTGAACTAGATAATATTTCACAAGAAGAACCAAAAGATTTAAGTATTATGTTAAGATCTGGTATAAGTTACGAAGGCTCTAAAGAAAGTGATAACAAAGAAAATGACAATTTAATGGAGAATGACAATTTTACAGACACAAAAGACATTAATGTAAAATTTAATTTAGAAAATAAACCTAATGCAGAGGTGGAGGAAACCAATCAAGGAAATGAATCCAAAAACATTAAAGAATCTAAAAATAGAATAGTAAAGAATCTGAAAGCAGTATTATTAAAAAAGGCATTAAAAATGAAGATAAATTATCAAATGAATTACATTTCCCATTTTCACATAGAATGAAAAATAGTAAGGTGCAAGAATTGAAACAAATCAATAAAATATTTAAGCAAGTTAAAGTCAATATTTCATTGTTAGAAATTATTAAGCACGTTCCTTCTTATGCTAAATTTCTTAAAATTATTTGTACTAATAATAGAAGGCAAAAAATATTAAAAAAGGCATTTTTAGCTAAAGAAGTGAGTTCTCTATTAATTAACCATTTACCTAAAAAATTGAGTGAACTCCGGTTATTTCATGTTATATAAGAGATTGCCATTTTCATAGTGTGTTAATAGATTTACGAGTTGGAATCAATGTTATGCCTAACTTTATTTATGAGAAATTAAAATTAGATAATACCAAACCTACTAGAATAGTTATTCAATTGGTGGATAAATACATAAGAATACCCTTAAGAAAGTGGAAGATATTTTAGTAAGGATTATGGAATTTATCTATCCTGTTGATTTTATCGTAATGGAAACAAATGCTTCAAATAGAATCCAAGATCAAATGGTTGGATGGAATTAGCTTAGGGAAATCAAAAGTTAGAATTGAATATCTTTAATAGAGTCAAGAAAAATCTTAAAGAGCTCCAATTTAAAAATTTTAAAGTTAATCTAATGGAAACTTTTAAAATAGATGAAGACATAGATGTTGAAGAATTTGATCATGCTAATGATGTCAATGAAGAGCATGTAATACCAAATGAAGAAACTTTAGAGGAGAAACCAATTGAGCAAGTAGAAATTATAGACATAAACTAGGAAAAATTAGAAAATAGTATCAAATCTTCAATTTCAAAACATCCTGTTCTAGAATTGAAACCACTTCCAGAAAATTTAAAATATGCATTTCTAGAAAAAAATGAAGCTTTGCCATTAGTACAAGTAGAAAATCTTTTAAAAGTGTTAAGAAAGCATAAGGAAGCAATATGATAGTAGATGACAAATATAAAAGGAATAAGTTCAGCTATTTGCCAACATAGGATTAATCTTGAATTTGAAATTCAACTTGTTAGGCAACCACAGAGAAGATTAAATCCAAATATTAAAAATGTTGTTAAAAAGGAAATTTTGAAATGGTTAGATAATAATATAATTTATCCTACATTTGATAGCTCTTGGGTTAGTTTAATGCAGGTAGTATCTAAGAAATCAGTGATAACAGTTATAGAGAATGATAACAAAGAATTAGTTCCAACTAGAGTTCAAACAGGTTTGAGAGTTTGTATTGACTATAGGAGACTTAATGAAGCTACTTGGAATGATCATTTCTCATTGCCTTTTATAGATCAAATGTTAGAGAAACTAGTAGGCATGAGTATTATTGCTTCCTAGATGGGTATTCAGGTTATAATTAAATCCCAGATGCACTTGAGGATCAAGAGAAAATAACTTTTACATGTCCTTTTGGAACATTTTCCTTTAATCGTATGCCTTTTGGATTATATAATGCACTAGCTACATTTCAAAGATGTATGACAAACATATTTATAGACTTTATAGATGAATTTTTAGAAGTGTTTATGGATGACTTTTCCATATATGGAAACTCATTTGAAAAATGTTTAAGTAATTTTGAAAAAGTGTTAGAGAGATGTAAGCAGAAAAGGTGAGTATTGAATTGGGAAAAATGTCATTTTATAGTAAACAAGGAATAGTTATAAGTCATATTATTTCTACTGAAGGGATAAAAGTTGATAAAGAAAAAGTGGAATTAATATCAAAATTGCCTATTCCAAAAATAATTAAAGACATAAGGGCATTTTTAGGACATGCTGGCTTTTGTAGAAGATTTATTAAAAACTTTAGTAAAATTGCTCGCCCTTTAACTCAGTTGTTAATCAAAGATGCTAAATTTGACTTTAATGAGGAGTGTATAAAAGCTTTTAACTTTCTAAAAGAAGCTCTTACTACTTCACCTATAGTTTATGCTCCAGATTGGTCTCAACCTTTTTAGTTAATGTGTGATGCATTAGACTATGCCTTAGGTATAGTACTAGGTCAGAAATTAGATAAACTACAAAAAGTGATTTATTATTCTAGTAAAACATTAAATGAAATGCAAATGAATTATAGTGTAACTAAAAAAGAATTTCTAGCAGTAGTGTTTTCCTTAGAAAAATTTAGACCGTATTTAATAGGTAGTCACATTATCATCTATGCTGGTCACTTAACACTCAAGTACCTATTAGTAAAGAAGGATGCTAAATCAAGACTTATTAAATGGATTCTATTGTTGCAAGAGTTTGATCTAGTAATCAAAGACAAGAAAGATTACAAAAACACTATTGCAGATCACATGTCTAGATTAGTTGCATCATTTCTTTCTAATCCACCAATAGATGACACATTCCCTGATGGGCAGTTGTTTACATTGAATCCTTGTCCATGGTATGCTGATATAGTTAATTATTTAACTACAAGCTTATTACCTTAGGATTGGACAAGAAAATATTTTTGTTTAGGGTTAAATATTTCTTTAAGGATGATCATTATCTTTTTTAAGCAATGTCCTAATCAGATTGTGAGGAGATGTATCCCAAAAACTAAAACTCAACAAGTATTATCATTTTGTCATGACCAACCTAGTGGAGGACATTTTGGAGCTAAAAAGACAGCATTAAAGGTGCTTCATAGTGGCCTTTATTGGTCAACTTTGTTCAAAGATGCTTATGAGTATTGTAAAAGATGTGTTCAATGCCAGAAAGTAGGTAGAATTGTAAAATGAAATATAATGCCATTAAATCTAATCTAAGAAGTGGAAGTCTTTGATGTATAAGGTATAGATTTCATGAGACCTTTTTCCAAATTCTAATGGTTATATTTATATCCTATTAGCAATAGAATATGTAACTAAATGGATAGAAGCAATCCCTACTAAAACTAATGATTCAGAAATTGTAATTAGATTCTTGAGATCTAATATAATTTCTCATTTTGGTATCCCAAGAGCAATCATCAGTAATAGGGGAACTCATTTTTGTAATAGAAACTTTGAGAGATTGTTGAAAAGATACGGAGTGTTGCATAAGTTAGCTACCCCTAGTAGACAAGTTGAAAGTGCTAATAAGCAAATCAAGAGGATTTTAGAAAAGGTAGTAAACACCACTAGGAAAGATTGGTCAGATAAATTAGATGATTCTCTTTGAGTATATAGAGCAGCTTACAAGACAATATTGGAAACAACTCCATATAAGTTAGTGTATGAAAAGACTTGTCATTTACCTGTAGAATTAGAACATAAAGCATTATGGGTACTTAAGCAATTAAATTTAGATATTAAGATAGTAGAAAGTAATAGACAAGTACAGTTAGCGAAGTTAGAAAAAGTAAGAAATATGGCTTATAAAAGTTCAAAAATAGCTAAGGAAAGAATGAAAGCACGGCATGATAAAAGAATTTTACATAGAGTATTTGAAATAGGACAAGAAGTATTATTATATAATTCAAGACTACACTCTTTTCCAGGAAAATTAAAATCTAGATGGATTGGTCCATTCATTATTAAGCATATTTATCCTTATGGAGCAGTAGATTTGGAGAACCCTCAAAATCGTGAGATTTTTAAGGTTAACAGTCAAATATTAAAACATTTTCTAAAATATTTAGATAGTAAGGATGTAGAAGTTGTTAGCTTAGAAGAAAATTTAAAAAAATTATTAAAAAGAAACTAAAAAACTTTATATTTATATATTATTTAATGTTATTTATGTATTTGTTTAGTTAGTATAATTTCTTTTCCTTGATTTATCCTAAGGTAGAGTTTACCGATGGAGTAAGTTTGTAGGTAAACCTGTTTACCAATGGACTTTATCAATGGAGAAGTGTAAAAAAAAACCTTTGAGGTTTACCAACGGAATAAGTCTATTGGTTAACTTGTTTACCAATGGACTAGCTCCGTTGGTTATCATACCATGAGTCATTTTTTGCTCTATTCACCAAATTATGTTATTTTAAGTTCGGATCTAATTAAATAGAAAGATATTAATTATCTGGAGGTTGATTGAAGATCATTCAACAATTTATATGGTTTTAAAAAAAACATTAATTGAGAATGTAGTCCAATGAAAATGCTAAGTGGGAATTAAAAGCCAAACCACAGAACTGAGTTAAACCAAGTACAACTTCCATTATAAACTGAAAACATTTAGAAGTATTATTTACAAACATTCAAATTGTCCACAAGTGAGAGAGTTGTTCTCTCTAAAAGTTTGAAATTAAAATGTGAAAATATTTAATTTTAGAAATTTAAATATCAAGAAATTTAGACTTTAACTCTACCAAATCTTCTTTTAACTTCCCAATCTCCTAAAGAATGAAGTCCATCTTATCTGAGAGGGATGTTGAAGCTCCTTGTTGAGATGAAGATGTTCATTCTAAGGAACTTGAGGAGAGAAATTATCTTCCATGGTAACTGCCTAAGATCTTTGGTAGTTAAGGTCCTAGACTTCAGCTTTTTAACAAACCATGAGGATAGATCAGAAGATGTGGACACTAGCTAATAGATGAGATCTCCATAAAATAACTTTTTCTTAATGTTGGAGATCTTAGAGATAAAAACCTTGAACCAGTTCACTTGAATTCTATTCAATACAGCATAAGTGGCAATTTTTACAAAAGTTGACAGATCCAAGTCATGCCCATGTCTTTGATAGATGGATCTGATCAAAATTAATGCAACTATATGAGCTTTATCTTTTAATTGTTTCATTTTGTTGAATAGATTTATTTGAGGGTTGATGGTCATGCAGTTCTTCATATCTTATTCAAACTATTCTACAATGATGGTGGATTCTAGAATCTCCACACCCTCATTCTTCAAACCCAGACAATCATTTATGAATTCAGGTGTCAAATGGAGGTCCACCTCTATGACATTACTAATATAGGTGTCATCTTCTAGATGTAAATTGGCATAGAAAGCTGGAATTAAATTTTACACCTTAAGATTGTCACTTGATCTAGGAATAATTCTTAGCAAGCCTTGGAAATCAAGTAACTCCTTGATTTCATCCATGAAATCAAAATTTATTGGTCTGCTGAATAAAACATCATACCCCTTGATCTGCTAGAAGAGAGAGAGAGCTTCCTGACTCTTGAAGAAAACCAAATTACTCTCTTCATTATGGGCAGGATTGGCAAAGTTAGGGGATGTTTGTGAAGAAGTGGCAGCAATTTCTTCATAATCTCCTTCATTAATGGGTGGTGGACAAATCATAAGTTCTCTATTTACATTTTGTGGAGTATCTTCATCAACAACAAAAGCACTCTCAACTCCACCAGTTCCATCTCCTTGTTTAGTAGCACTTTCTGGCTACTCTATATTATCAATATGCTAACTGGTTGAAGGAGGATTCCCTGTAATTCCTTCAACCTCCCTTTGAATTCCTTCTAGAGTAAGATCTTCTAATTGAGCACCCTATCTCTAAAAAAAAGAAATTAAGAGGAGATTATAAATTAATAGAACTGAATTGAAAGAGAAGATTGCACTTTAAAATTTTACTCGAATTTCTTCAGTGGCTATAGAAATAGCTTGATAAATGGTCTTTTCAACTTCCCCAATTTCTTGTAGTTCAAAAATGGGAGCAATAAACTCCACTTGAAGCTCTTGTTCCTGAAAATCAAATTAAGAAGATGAAATGAGTTATGAATATTTAAGTAAACACTAAAATGAAACTAGTAGCCAACTTTAAATTTAATCTTTACTTGAAGTGTCACCTATTCTTGAACCTCCAGAATAGGAGCGATGTCTTCTTCTTCTGTGGCTGAAATATCAGAACAAGAAGAATCCCTCTTCTTATATAGTTGAAGATAAGTCTCAAGAGCCATATCTTCTTCACTTTCTTCTGTCTCTTCTTTTGCCTCTTCTTCTCCTCTTTCTTCTGTTTCTTCTTCTTTTTCTTTTTCCTATCTTTTTTCTTGTTTTTCTTTTTCCTGTCTTTCTTCTTCTTGTGCTTCCGAGGGCTTTACTCTTCCTTCACTTGTTAGGGGCACAACTTCATCAAACTCTTGTGGCTCAATCTTTACTACCACTTGTTCCCAACTAGCAAATTTAGCCTGAACTGAAGTCTTTTCAGCCATACTTTTCTTCCAATCATGCAAATCAATTTGGGCAGCTATTTTAGCCACCTCTAGGCTTTCCCCTAAAGTAAGATAATTTTTTATAAAGAAATCAAACTGTTCTTTCTCATCAATATTCTCTGGAAGACTAGCAAAAACTATATCTTCCATTACAGCTGATTTATTTAAGTCATGAATGGTGATGAAATATAAAGCTTTCATGAACCAAAGCTCAGCCCTAGTATCGACAACCTTTTGGGCTAGGACATTCTTTGGTCTTATAGCATACTCATCCTTCACCACTTTCTCAACTTGTTCATCAATAGCTTTAACTACCTCTATGGGAAAGAAGGTAAATTCTTCATGCAACTTATTCTTAAACATCTCAAGTTGATATTGTGCATCATTTAACATCTTCTATCATGTGACTATTTTCATTTGACTAGTTATGTACCAATCCACAAAAGCAAGATGGAAATCATTAAATTTTAACAACTTGATCCATTCCTCACTAGAAATGGACCTTCTCTTCATTGTTTGCCAAGGACTTGACCTATAAGTTTTTCCTCTTATGAAATGGGTTTACCAGTGGCCAAGTAGTATATTTCTCTATGGAACCAAAAGTGGCACTTCTTAGTTAAAAGAGCTTGAGCTAACTCATTTCTAGGGCGTAGAGCTTTCTCTTGCATTGACTCCTTTTCAATATATGAAGAGATTTTATTTTTCAAAAAGGTAGGAACATTAATTGAAGCTTGCAAACCCAATTTAATGCACTCTACTATATCCTCTTCCACATCTTTCAGCTCTTGTTCTCGTTCAATCTTCTTCTTCTTCCTCTTTCCTTCTTCGTGCCACATGGCAGCAACTAGAGTAAACTTTTCAAAATTCAGCATTGTGATCCATGCATAAGTTGAAGGTGGAATTGTTGAAGGAGGGTTGGAGGAAGAGGCCATGGCACTCATGCATTGTAGAAGATGAATTATTGTAGGAAGTCATGGAATAAGGGTTAATCAACATATGACTTATTGGGTATTTATAGATATAATCGGGTATGAATGATTAGGTGGTAATTAAAAAAGAATATTCATTTGTTTACCAATGGAGTAGTCCGTTGGTAAACCACTTAAACCACAAACTTACTCTGTTGATAATCTCTGATAGAGGAATTTTAAGGGCCATTTTCAAAGTAATTAATTTTACAATGTTTGCATTTATTTTAAACATGTTATTATCTGAGTATTGCACATTTATTTCATGAATACTTGATTTTATCTCTAACAAGTCATTTAATTGAATTTATTATTTTTGTGAAATATGGACTAAAGAAAGTAAATGGAGATTCCAATAGATGTATTGCAAGATGTATTGGCTTATTTATCGGTAAAAGAAATATGCAAATTGACTTGTCTATGCAAGGGAATATATGCATTCATTTCAGAGCATTACTTTTGTTCACTACAAGCATATAAGATGAAAAATAATATAAGTGGAGTGATTTGGTTTGATGCATTTCTAGAAGTATATTCATATCATGGAATAGATTTTGAGGCTGGAATTCCACCTACAGCATTAGAGGAAATTGAAAATATTTTAGGATGTGATGATGGGCTAATCATTCACAGAGCTCATGAGAACTTTAGTTTATTTAGGGCTAACATTGGGATAAGAAATCCTGTTACAAATATAGAACTGAGAATCTCAAACCCATATAGAGAGCAACATATTTTACTTAATTTAGGTGTAGCTCTAACATTTAAGGAAGCTAATATACAAATGTTGCACAAACTCTTCTGTTGGGAGGAACTCACTGGGATTTGGGCCAATTGGCAATACCTATTAGTCTATCATTTTGACAAAAATCAATGGTAGGCAGATAGTGAAGTTTATTTTGGAGGAAGACCAACAAACAATAAGAATCATGTGATCCTTGATAATACTATTTACTTCATAACTAGTTGTACACCTCAATACCTTAATGAACTCGCAATCATTGCCATCAACATTGAGGATGAATCAATAAATCTCCTACCAATTCCACAACCTATGGGTGCATTGGCAATTTCATTTTATAACAAAGCTAAGTTAGCTTTATTTGGAGGAAATACTAGGGAGCCTGCATCTCTAAGTTTGATTAGATGGTGGGATAATGAGCTGAAATTCGAAATTTGGAGAGTAAAGAACATTGAAAAAAGGGAGTAGAGTATGGTCTACATAGAATTGGAAAATCTTTGACAATCTGACTTCCCAATGGAGGGAAGAATTAGAGCATTCTATTTTATCAATGGTGACACTCTTATTTACAGTGCATGGGATAACCTATATTCTTACAAAATTCAACTATCAGATAAAAGTTTAGAAGTGGAACTCATTCATCAGCAGTCCATGCCTGTCTCTATAGTGTGGCTACATGATTTTATTCCCTATGCAAACATTTTGCAATGGTGTAATTAGTATTTTCTATTAATCAATGGAGTAAGTTCATTGGTAAACCAGTTAACCAACGAACCTTACCCATGGGTTATCTCAATAGTCATTTGTTGAACATTTGAGATATTTCACTTTATTTCAAAGCCTTTATATGATGTATTGTGCTCAAAGCTATATCAGTTCTCATTACAACTATATATCCATTGTTGTTTTTCATACATCATTTATTATAGTTATGGTATTATTGTAAACAGATGTACCTGTTCCATAGCAAGGTCAAATAGGAATCAAAGTTGAAGCAATGACAGTACACAAGCAAAATTTACTTTATATTTAAATGTTGTATGTCAGTTTGGTCTAGGGATTCATCTAATAGATTAATCTATACACCTAAGAAAAGAACAATCATGGTTAATCAATAGCAAGAATAACTTGTGGAACCAACAATAGGTAGCATGTTTTATCCTAATTTAATGGATGAACCTTCTTGCATAACACTCCCTGAATGTGCTAATGATAGGTTTGAATTAAATTCAAATTACATTAATCAGCTACTACAATTTCATGGATTTGAAAAGGAAGATGCTTATTGGTTTCTAAAGGAATTTAACAAAGTTTGCAACATGATGAATGTACCCAACATGTCTGTTAATGCTATTAAATTAAGATATATGTCATTTGCCTTAAAAGACATTGCAAAAAAATGGTTATATAGTTTACAACCAAATTCTATTACTCATTGGAATCAATTCTATTCTGAATTCCTAGGAAAATATTATCTTATGCATGTCACTATCAAAAGGAAAAATGAAATCTTAAACTATACACAGAAACTGGGAGAATCTTTTTGAAAATACTTTGCAAGATTCCATGATCTCCTAGCTCAATGTCCACATCATGGAATAGAGAGAGCCACCCAAATTAGAACTATTTATGAAGAAATTGATTATCAAACCAAAACACTCATGGAATATTTAAGTCAAGATGAATTTTTGAACCAAGGGATAGATAATGCTTGGAAATTCTTAGATGACTTGGCAAAAAGAACTGCACAATGGGAAAGTGCTATTGAAGTAAGTCAAGAACAAACTACTTTACCTATATGAGTACATGTTGTTGAGCCATATGTAGCATTAGAAGCTAAAATGGTCAGTTTAATGCATAAAATTGATGAATCACAAGTTAAACAAAAAGCTAAACCTAGCATTCCTAAGTGTACAGGTTGCTATGCTATAGGTCATGTAGTGGAGGAATATCTTGTTTTACATGAATTTGAAGATGTTAACGCCTTACTCTATAATCAATGAAATAATTCTAATTTTAATCCTACCTACAATGCTAGATGGAGGAACCATCCTAACTTTTCATGGAGAAACTCAGGACAAGTTAATGACAACAGCCAAATCAGACTATATGACAACCATTTAATGAGCAAAATGCAATGAACAATAGTTCATTAAGTCCTAATCAAAATCAACAAGTTAATGATCAAAATATAGAAAGGTAATTAGCACACTTAACACAAAGTAGAAACAGCCTTAAAATCTAACTCTCAAATTGCTGCTCATGATCAAGTCATTAAAAGAATCGAGACCCAATTGAGTCAAATATCCAATTCACTCAATCTAAGAAACAAAGGTACTCTTCTAAGCCAATCTGTTCAAAATCCCCAACCACCAGATTTGCATTTAGCTCATGGAGGGGATAAGCAACACCACACTACTTGAGTCATGGATCCTGCAGTTTGGTGGTGTCTATTGTCAAACCACCTAGCTTTCTTGTGAGCCATTACAGATTTATAACTCCACAAGAAGACCTAATAAGTTTATATATTTTCTTTCCATTTTTAGTATACTATTTCTTTAGTTACTGAATTATGGACTTTGCATATAAGGTACGTACCCTTATCCTTACTTTTTATTAATGTCTTGCGAATGCACTCTTCCATGTTACGCATGCATCAAATTTTCATGATAGGTTGAGGGGTATACTTCTTATTTTGTAATGTCTTTAATTAAGTGTGTTATTCTCTGCATGTTTTTTCTCTTCTATATTGAACTTTTCCATTTACATTAAGGACAATGCAAAGTTTAGGTATAGGAGGGGAGGACATGTTAAAATTTAAAATTTTTAACTTTATTTTTTTCAGATATTTATGATAATTTTGTTAATTTTTTTATTTTTATGTTTTTAAGATAAAGTCAAACTTGAAGGAATGTAAATTTTAAGTGTTGCTATTAGGATTAATGAGAAGACCCTAACATATTTTGAGAGGAGAATTTCTAGAGCCAAATTCAAAAGCAACCTATTGCCCCTAGAGTACATAGATTTCAAATTAAATGTGCAATGAGTTGAGTCTTTCTGTTTCATTTGAATTAATGCTTTGCTAACTTTATTTTTCAGGAACAATTATTTTCTTTTCTCATTATCCCATCTATGTGGAGAGATAAACTTATGCTGAGTGCCACCATAAAAATGATCTATTCATTACATTTCTTTTATTTTGGTGAGGATTATTCTAGGATGTCTCTCCAACTTCTGTAAAAAGTTAGAAGATATGTAGAGGAAGGTAGCAAAGATGTAAGCTTTAATATGCCATGAAGTTTCTTTGGGAATTAGGTTGTAGAGATATTAGGTGTTAATACTATTCAATTAAGGGTCGCTGATTAATCTTTATAGTTTCATTTGTTGTAAAGGCAATTATGTCATTTAGTTTCTATAGTATTTATGTTTTATTAATGAAAAAATTGTGAAGTGTTTGTTTCGTTTAAAAATAAAAAACAAGATGAAAAAAAAAGGAAAGAAAGAGCAAGAAAAGAAAAACCTCAAAAAGGAAACCAAGGAATCAATGTCAATTTGGGTAGAAAAGGGGATACTTGGAGTCACTCGGGATGTGAGGGTGAAGTAGAATGTTATCAACAATTAAACATTTTGAGTGATGATATATTAACTGTCTTATGCCTTGTCTACCAACCAAAGCATTATCCAATATCTTTTATAGGAAGGAAGGGAGTATTTTAGATTACCCCTTAGTATGTTGAGATGTGTGCATGTTTTAAATTCAAATGATTTACTTCTTAAATTGAGAGTGGAGAAGGTGTGAATTTTTTCTTGCTTGCACAAAATAGATGGTTCTTATGAATAGGTGACTTCCTGTTCACATTTTGAGGAGAATTTATTCCATCCAAGGGCAAGGAAAGGGAGTGTTATAAGGTTGAGCCACCTCATTCCCCAAAGATTTTCATAGCAACAGGTGATTCAGACAATCTTTTGTTTGATTTTATCTCCCATTACTCCTTTTTATTTCTTTTTCTTTGGACTTTGCGGGTGTGTCCATTGTAAACCCTTCAAAGACACAACTCCGCTACTAGGGCAATCTAAGGGTTTAAAGGCTTGTTGCACTTGCTAAGTGTAGTCATGTTTCCTACAAAAGTGACTTAGGATATTTTATAGTTAATCTACTTTTATATTCAGACAATCTTTTGTTTGATTTTATCTCCCCTTACTCCTTTTTATTTCTTTTTCTTTGAACTTTGTGGGTGTGTCCACTATAAACCCTTCAAAGACACAACTTTGCCACTAGGGCAACCTAGGGTTTTAAAGGTTTATTGCACTTGGCTAAGTGTAGTTGTATTTCCTATGAAAGTGGCTTAGTATATTTTATAGTTAATCTGCTTTTATATTTTATAGTTTAAGTTTTAGTATTTTGTTAAGGGAACAGCAAAATTTAGGTATGAGGGACTTGTTCAGACTCAAAATTATGCATTTTATAAATATTAATTCATGCATCTTATTAAGTTCTAGTTGCATTTTGCATTAGATATTGATGATTGAAAGGTTAACTATGTTTTCAAGCATTATGTACGTTTACTCACTTTATTAATGCGTGAATTAAATTTTAAGTCGTGAAAATTATTTACATGAATATGTCAAAGATTGTTTATTGAAAAGAGAATGATGATATGATAACCAATGGCTCAGTCTGTTTGTAATCTAGTTAATTCACGGAAGAAACCACGATTCATGTTAAGTTATAAAGTCTGTGGGTAAACTAGTTAACCAACGAACTTACTTTGTTGGTAAACCAGTTTACCAATGGACCAAAGTATTTTTCTTCGCAACAAGTTTTATTGATATAATAGCAAATACAACTATAGTAGATGATAATATATTATGAATTATTTCTCCTGTAAGGTGACTTGCTTCATAGAAAGGAATTTTTATGAGCAATTGCATGGAAATTCATGTAAGAGATAGAGTTGAGGAATTCAATTTAGCAAATGATCAATCATAAAGAACATGGACTGATAGGGAATGAAAGTGGGATTGCATTGATAATTATTTTGACGAGGAACTGTCACTCCCTCAGTTGATAAAAGGAATCCCTTAATAACGAAAAACCTGGCTTGCTCCTCTCCTTCGTCCAAACAGCACCTACAACCATACTTCCATCTTCTCTATCTTCCATCTTCCACCCGTTCATTTCTTCCCAAGATGAGATTGACGACCTCTTCTTCCTCTTACTTTTCCCTAGTGTATTTGCTATTCTTTTCTCTACTTGAGCATATCTTTGAAGAGAAGACTCTTGGCCCCGGTTGCTTCCTCTTTTGTTCCTTGGTGAAATATGAAGTGACACCCTCAAAGTCATTCAAGGTTGAAAGGAAAGTTTGCCAGCTTGACGACCTAGTTGGCTGAAAGTAAAGACAAAAAGGAGCGCTTGACCTAAGCAAGTTTTGAAGGGTGAAAATTGTAACGGATAATTAAGTGTTCTCTCTTTTTCCTTTTCTTTGCTATACATTAAATGTGTTGTACTGTATTGTTGAATGATATTACATTCATGCAATTAATTATATGTATGTTTTATTTTGTGTGTTGTTTGTAATCCCCTTAAAGCAAAAAGAACAAACTTAGCTTCCTCATTGAAGCAAGCAATTTTTATATGTTCAAAGAATCGAGAAGTATTTTTATCTGAAATCCAAACTTAGCTTTTATCAATGAGGAAGTCTGTTGATTAAGTGGTTTAGTCATGGACTAACTCCATTGGTTAAGTTACTATCAAGCCTATTGAGCAGTTAATCAATGAGTAGTTCTGTTGGTAAAGACATTTACCAATAGACTAATTCCATTGGTTATTGCATATTAACTATATTAAAATCAATTGCATGCAAACTGAAATACATAATATCTCAAAGACAAGAAAGATTAAGTATTTGGAATCAAAACCTAATTGCTTAGGTCTTTTAGTGAAGAATCCAAATATTTCACTAAGAGCTTCTTTTAAATCCAAATAACTTAAGTAAAGACATA
Source organism: Amphibolis antarctica (assembly GCA_024699675.1). Lineage (NCBI taxonomy): Eukaryota > Viridiplantae > Streptophyta > Magnoliopsida > Alismatales > Cymodoceaceae > Amphibolis > Amphibolis antarctica. The sequence continues at coordinate 34,133 of JAMKPZ010001547.1, read as the reverse complement.
ATTGAGTTTAATGAATTTTTTTTGAAAATTATAGATATATTAATTAATTAAGAATAGCCTAGTGATTACTTGGGACAGAGCAACTATGATGTTGCTTTAATTTATTAATTGTTCCAATAATTGTAGCATATAAATTTAACAAAGTATCAACCCTACAATCCTTGTGGATAAATTTGTACTTGTACATTAATTATATCTAAAATCGTGTACTTACGGTAAAATTAAAATATACCGAATACATATTAATTTTTAATCATTTCAAAACGTTTGAACAGTTCTCATTAAATACCTCATGGAGTTCAGCAAGCTTTGAAAAATGCAGCATGGTGGATAGCTATGCAAGTTGAATTGCTTTAATTAAAAATGCCACTTGGAAACTAGTTCCTCCACCTTCAAGCAAGAACATAGTGGGCTGTAAATGGATTTTCAGGGTTAAGGAAAAGTCAGATGGAACTGTGGATAGGTTCAAAGCCCATTTGGTTGCACAGGGCTTTTCCCAACATTATGGTGTTGATTACTTGAAGACTTACGGTCCTATGATTAAGTCGGTAACTATTCATTTGCTTATTAGCATTGCTTTCAACAACAGTTGGAGTATGAAGCAATTAGATGTCTCCAATGCTTTCTTGCATGGAGATATTGGGGAAGACATTTATATGCACCAACCTCCTTGATTTGTTCATCCTAAATATCTTAGTTTTGTGTGCAAACTGCAACGATCACTTTATGGGCTTAAACAAGCTCCTCGTATGTGGTTTAATTGTCTGCGCGGTTTTTTGTTGCAAAAAGGATTTATTGATTCTACTTGTGATGTTTCTCTTTTCATCAAAAAATCATCTCAGTTTATCATTACTGATTCCGATGCAGTTGTAATGCAGCAAAATCATCTCAGCAATGTTTCACGCCATCTAATTTTGGGTGAAAAGTTTGTCATTCGTGATCTTAGTGGTCTTCACTATTTTTTGGGTGTTCAAGTACGTCTGTCGCACTTCTACCGTTCTTCATTTGTCCCAGTCTAAATACTTGGTGGATGTTCTTAAGCGGTTTAAATTAGATGGCGTGAAACATTGTAAAACACCTCTATCTGCCACTACGAAGCTCACTTCTTCTAGTGGCGACAAGCTCAAGGATTCCACTGTGTATCACAGTCTAGTGGGTGCTCTTCAATACTTGTTATCATGCGACCTGATATTTCTTATAGCGTGAATAAGTTGTGCTAGTTCTTTGCTGTTCCTACTTTAGATCATCTTGCAACTGCTAAATGAGTGGTTCGTTATCTTAAAGCTACTGTACATCATGGCCTAACTTTTTAGCGAAGTTCTTCTACAGCTTTACAGACGTTTTATGATAAAGGTGCTTTACATGCTTTTAGTGATGCCAACTAGGGTGGTGATGTTGGTGATCGTTATTCTCAGTTAGGTTATTTCATCTTTTTTGGTGGTGATCTGATCTCGTGGTGTTCTCGCAAGCAATCAGTTCTCCTTATCCAGTGCTGAAGCCGAATATACAGCTCTCACTTTAGCTGTCTGTGAGGTTCTTTGGCTTCGCATGTTGCTTCAGGAACTTCATGTGTCTTCTGATGTTCCTACGGTATGGTGTGATACTATTAGTGCTATCCATCTTACCTCCATTCCAGTTCATAATTCGCATATGAAACATATTGACATCAAGTTGCATTTCATTCGAGATCATTTACGCAACGTCATTTCTTCTTGCGCTATATTTTTGGTGCCAATCAGTTGGCCGATCCTTTTACCAAGCTTGTTGGTTCTTCTACCTTTGCTGATTTCTGTCGCAAGCTGTTGATCGGCACCCCTCCGTCAGCTTGATGGGGGATGTTTGTATATACAGTCGATCAGTTAAATTTGTTAGTTTTATAGTTTGGTGTCATGATGTTGTCATGTCAGTTGTTTTCTCTGTCTTAGTTGTTAGGTGTGTTCATTGGTGATTGGTCCACGTGGCTAGGATGTGGTCATCTTTTTCACCGGAGAGTTGTATTTAAGTCTTCAATGTGCTTAATGTTCATCAGATTCCTTTTTCTCACAGCAACTTCTTACTCTCTCTAGTTCTTGTTCCACTCCATTTTTCAAATGGCGGAGGGTTGCAGGCGACAAGCTTCTACTTTCACCGAAACAGCAAGGGCTTCGACAATTGGGGAAAAGAAGATGATCGTGCACCCTTGATTAGGCGTCAGGGTTGGAGCGGGTGGCAGGCAGCATAGGTGGCGTAGGCTGTGGATGGCCGGACGTCGCAGGCGGCGTAGACGGTGCAGCCTTCCGTGTGGGCGAACGGTCATGGAGAAGATGGATTAGGATGCGCGAGAGCCTGGACGGTGTGAGCGGATGCATGCAGTTGGGCTGGTGCAAGTGAACCAATGCGTTGAGCTGGGTTCGCACGGGCGTGTGGTGCGTGTGGACTCAGGTGCGATGAGCCTGGATGTGCAGGTTTGAGTCGATGTGACGCAATGGCTCGGTCGGGTGGGTGAGCTGCTGGACCTTTGTGCGGCGAGCCAAGATGAGTAGTTGGCTCGAGCCTACACGAGATTAGGTGCGAGGTGCAATCTGGGTGTGACCTGGATGCTGAGTGGCTCTAACCTGTATGCAATTTAGGTGATCCCGAAATCAATTGGATTAGCTAATTGAGTTCAATTAGTTAAATAGGTGTAGTAAATTAGGTCAGACTTGTCAATAAAATTTAATTTAATTTAATAGAAGATTTCACAGATTTAATTTGTAATTAATTACGTAATTAAATATTTAATTCAAATAATTACGTGATAAAGTGATTTTGGAGATTTTAAGTGAATCAATTGCTCAATGACGTGGCAACCAACATTGAAATGTCGAGTAGTGATTTTTCACATGTCTTTAGCAATTGAAGCAAACTCGTAGAACTTGTTCAAGTTGTTAGTGGACTTTTGGGTCTAAATTGAGAAAATGAAAAAGCAAATGGGCCTTACTGGCCTAGAGAAGGATGTATGTCTCTTTCAAAAGAGGAAATTGGCCTTTGATCAAGTTAACGAGCTTTGTCGTAATTGTGTGATTTAAGAGTTTAAGTCGATTGAATGTGATAACAATTAAGCCTTAATGGTCCAATGGGCCCCTGTGAGGCCTTGAATATTTGGGCCTACTCAAAAATTGGAGTGTCTATAATCTATTTTTACATTTTTTTTAACTAAACATTGAAGGCGTACTCAACGGCACTCCAATGTTAATGATTAAAACAAAATAATTGATCTGTTGTTCAACCTTTTTGAACACAACCTAAAATTAAGGTATAGTTCACTTTTTTTTCTATTTAGTTTCTAGAAATATTTTTATTTTCATAATAATATTTATATTCCTTAATTTACTCATTCTATTATCAAAATTATTTTTTTTTCTCTTTTCATTTTAAAATTGTTCACTTAAAATAAACTTTTTTTCACTTTTGAAGTAAGCGAATAAAATTAACGAACGATCTCTAAAATTCCAATGCTAAAATTTCATCTTGGAAAGACATTGTTTCCTTTATTGTGTTGTATATCATTTTCATACCCAACGTCTTTTTGCTGAATTGACCTACCATAGTTTAGACATGAGCTCTTCCTCTGCCTTGTTGAAAGCCACACTCCCCTCCATCTTTGACAACAGGAAGCCATAACGCAATTTTGGGGAAAGCTAGAGCCACTTGATGTTCATGCATGATTACAACAAAAGAAGGTTGACCTTTGGTTTTAGGTACAAGTTGGAGGGAGTGGTTAATGTGGTTAGATTGGGTGAGATGTAATCGAGGATTGTAAGTTCTTGGATTGATTTTTACATAGGTAATAGGTTGACCTTAGGTTTCATTTATTTAAACTTTAAGAATTTTAATTTTAATTTTATATAAATCTTCATATATTTATCATATAAATTCTTATATATAAATTATCATCATACAATTTATTACAAAGTTCACTTCTATTTGTTAAACTACCCTTAATTATAACTTTTTATAATTATTAAAATAGATTTTACTATAAGTAAAATCAGAAACAAATATATACTTTAAAGTATCACTTAAGAGTGCATTTGAAGATAATCTTTTTTAACTATAAGAATGAGATAAAGTTGAAATTAAAATTAATTTCGTAAATAAAATTAAAATTATATTAATTGATAAAAATTTTAAAAATTTATAATTTGATTTTAAAATTCAAATCAAATTATTTGACGATCGCTCGCTGGGAGCAAACCGTGATCACAGCTACCAAATGATGGCAAAAAAAATAAAAATTATCGGCGTGCACGTGGACGGCCCCGTGTACGCGATTTTTTTAAATTCTGTTTAACGTCGAATTAACGGCACGGCTTCGAAGTAGGTGTCCAGCTTCTCACCTCCGCCCTCGTCTATCAAAATACCACCTGAAGAATACCATTTTTTTTCTTCACCGGAGCTGCGATTTTTCAGCCGACGATGTCCGTGGAGAGATCGCTCGAGGCATGGGAGGAGGTGCAGCGCCAGGGCCTGGACCTCGCCGACCGTCTCACTCAGGGGTTCACTGGCCTCCTCCTCCACCACTCCCCCGTCACCCCTCCGCCCTTTTCCTGGTCCCCCGGTGACGGTGACGGTGGCGGCTCCAAGCTCCCGTTCGACCGCCTCGAGTTCCCCTATTCCAAGAGCTGGGACTATCTGTCCTCCGCTGTGGCCGACGGGTCCAAGGGTGGGGTTTCGGCAATTTTCGACATCGGGAATCGGTTGGGGCAGGCGAGCGCCGAGCTCGGGTCGCTGCTGAATGGGGTCGTGCAGCAGGTGTTCCATATTGTGCCGGTTCCATTCGGCAGGGGGGAGCTTGGTATTGGTACGCATCTGGCGGACGGGGGGAAGAGGGAGGAAGCGGTAGTGTGGAATAAGAACGAGGCAGAGAAGTCCGGGGTGGGGATTGGGGATCATTGTGGGTTTGTCGAGGAGGTGAAGGAGTTCGAGGAGAACGGGGAGGTGGATGGATTTGCTTTTGATCCTAAGGACCTAGACTATTTTGGCAGGCAACAGGTTTGACCTTTTTTGTGAATCTAGTGACTTATTTTTTAGTTTCCTCCTTGCTTGGATCGGTAGTATTGTGGATGTGTGATTTGTTCCGCTGTTGTCCTATTCCAGCAGTAGGTAAATTAATTTTAAGGTTTTTAGTCTCCATTTGTGTAGCGGAAAAGCGTCTTCGAATGAGAAAACACTATTCTTACACTAGAAAGAGAGAAATATCCGTTCTCCATTCATGGAAACACCTGTTATTGCTTAAATCTCATGCTACGAAGTTGTTCCTTGTCTGTTACCTTGTCTGGTTTGTAGATTTTACAATTACATGGTGGAAGAATCCATATTATCTGGTACCATCATATGGGAATAGAGGGAGAGTATTTTTATTAAATTTTTTACTAAGGTCTAGTAGGTAACAACAACAATCTCAGTCATAAACTCATCATGTTGGGTTGGCCACATGAATTTTTTTCAAATATTTTTATCTATGGTCTAATCTTATGTTAAATTATATAAATTTAAATCTTTTCTTACAATTATTAATCAAGTGGCTTTAGGTCCTTCCTCTACCATTTTTAGTTTCTTGTACATTAATTAATTATCTTCTCTTAATTAATGCATTCTTTGGTCTCTTGAGAATATGACCAAACTACCTAAGTTAATTTTCTCTTGTCTTATTTTCAATTGGTGAAACACTTACTCTATTCCTAATAAAATCATTTTTTAACTTATCCCTTGTGAGTACTTAATATAATTGTATTAGTGTGTAAATGGGTTAATGGATATCTATTTATCCTAGAGTTCATTACACCCTACATATATTTTGTAGTCATCCTCTAATCAAGGAGTAAGCCTTTCTCTTCAATATCCACATGGTAGTAGAGCATGGTTAAAACCATAGCCATAGGTGGCACCATCCTCCTTTTCCATCTCGTTTGTTGGCAAGACCATTGCCAAAACATCCCTATTTTCCTTAATTGCTAGTTGCTATTAGTTGCTTCTATCACTATTAAAGCCTTTATTAGCTATCAACCTTGTTCTCTTTGTTTGTCTCCCTGCAAGGTTGACATTGACCACTAAAGGCATAGTTGGGATTGCTTAGCTTTGATTGGTTGCCAATTACCATTTAGGAAGCCATATACCTACTTGGTTGGAAATTCTAATGCTAGCCAACTACTTGTAGCCTCCTCTAAGGTTGTTCTTGTGTCATTATTGTTGTGGGATGTCTTAACAATAGATTGTCATCATTTGTCCTTCTTGCTTAGCCGTAGACATAGATTGTGGGAGCTCATTGGTTTATACTCTTTGGTGCTCTCCTTTCTCACCTTGCATCTCATGTCCTTGTATTATAATATAGAGCTTGCCACCAAACTAGCTCTATTGCTTGATTACTTTGTAGATTTGCCCCTTTTAGTCTTGTTTGTCTTTGTTTAGGACATGTTTTGTGTTTGTGTCAAATTGATTTGTAATCACAATGCTTGTTGAGTTGAAAAGCTCGTGAAGTAGAGTGATTAGGGACTGTTAGTAGAAATCTCATAAGCACAACCTCATTTCACTGAAATGTAACTTAGCTGGAGGAGAGAGATAGAAAAAAAATGAGAACATGCCAAAAAGGGAACTTTATTTTTCCTCAAGCAAAAATAACAAGATTGCTCTCTATCGTCTCTACTCTAAAGAGTTAAATGAAAGCCCACAATGGGTATTTATTGGTACGGCTGAACACAAATGGTCCTTGTGCATTATTTAAAATGAAAACAAAACTTGTAACACGTCAAAATATGTGTTACAGAAGAAACAATCAAAAGAAATAAAACTTGTAACATGTGTTTTGGAATCCTAGTTTATACGTACATGCGAGAATTGCTTTGTTGTTTCATTGTTAACTGGTCGCCCACTTGCATGAGTGATGTGGCCTCCACTTCTGCGGAAGATGCGGTCCACTTGCGAAGTCCACCTCCATGTGTGATGCTGTCTTTCATCGTTCACTAGGTCAATCTTGCATTCCATCACCGTTTGACATGAATGTCCTTCAACTGAACAACCATTCTTGCACTCGATTAAAGCTCCACATCATCAGAACCAGTCCACCCTTCCCCAAGAGAATAGCTCCATAGTTGACATGTCCTCTAGCAAGTTGACTTTATTGTTTGCAACCTTGATCCATGACATACTGATCACTTGCTTGATTATATCAAACACTCATTTGGTTAGACTGAACATAGAAATCCAGCCTTTAACACGTTTGGTTATATTGGTTAGATGGGGTAATGGAGTATATAGGCTAGTTTGTGGTGATTTTCCATGTTTATTGTTTGCATTGCTTATTGCTTTGAGCCATCTATTTTGTGACATTATTGTCTTAAACATTTATCTCATTGAAAGCTACAACAAGATCTTTCCTACATTTTTGTTTCTCCTTTTGAGTGTGAGTCATGTCAATTGGGTAAACATTATCAAACTACTTTCTATGACTTGTAGTTTATGTCTAGTAAGAGTCTATTTCATCTTGTTCACTTTGATATTTAGAGTTCTAATCATGTTTCATCTATGTTTGGTTATTAGTACTATATAATTTTTTTCGATGGTTGCTCTTGTGTGTCCTATATTTATTTATTGAAAGATTGTTAGAATTTTTTAGATGATGTTAAATTTTTTTTTGCAAAAATAAAAGCTCAATTTGTATTACTTCAAAATGCTTGAGACTAGAATTTTTGAAAAATGACTTTCAAGCTTTTTGTAATTCTTTAGGTGTGATACGTTAGACTACTTGCCTTTATATTTCTTGGCAAAATGAGATGGTTGAGGGAAAACATCGTCATCTTCTTAATCTTGTCCACACTATATTGTTGCAAATGAAAGTACCTAAATGTCTTTGTTTTGATACCATTATTATAGCTTATATGATCAACCATATACCTTTAGAGGTGAAATTTTGTTTCATTGCCTTTATCCTTAAATTAAGTTGTGTCCTATTCTCCTTAAGGTTTTTAGATGTGTAGCTTTTAATTGTAACCTTTCTCTAAGATTGGACAAGTTTCCTGGGACTTTAAACTGTGTTTTTGTTGGATATTTGTGTACACAAAAGGGTTATAGGTGTTTCATTCTCAATACAAGGGTCCCATAGGTACAATGGTAAAATTGTACAACTAAATAACAGCTAAAATATAATCATCCTAATAGTAGATAATAGGCCAGCACCAACGTTGACCTCCTAACCATTTTTAATTTCCAATACATCTTTGATACTGTTGTTTATATCCAATTTGATACAAATATTGATGCATTCCAGTCTTAACACAGGGAAGTTTTAACATCACTTCAACATATGATAGTCGAACACATGGTATTGAAAGTTCATTAATTGCTAGAGGAGACCTTTGGAGAGCCGAGGCTTCACATGGAGGTTCTACTTCAGGAAATGAGCAATCTCCTCTCTTTCTTGTGCAGCTTGGGCCAGTTCTGTTTGTTCGTGATACAACACTTCTTTTGCCAATTCATTTGTCTAACCGACATCTGCTTTGGTATGGATATGATAGAAAGGTAATAATTTACTGCTTATTTCAAATGATAATATTTTTTTCTAAAATGAATGATAGTGATTAGCTGCTTTATGATTTAAGTGTCATGGTGGTGGTGTTTAGTGATATTGGTAGTTTCCATTTGTAATTTTTTGGCTGGCATTGGTTTATAATAAAAAGGTTCATATATTGCTTCCACTTGTTTTAGAATTTATTATATGCGTTGTTAGATAGACTTGATATTTTAACTAACAATTCATTGATGAGAAAGTAAAAAAAATGACAAAGAAAAAGGTAGAAAATTGACTAAAGCAAATCCAGATCTGAATTGAGCAGTGTAACCCATTTTCACCAGCTTTGATTGTCTACTATCTTCACCATCTACAGTTATCATGAAACAAAACAGGCATCATTATTTATTGCTCTCTCATGCCACATTTTTGTTGATAGTTTTTCCACCAAATGTCATATCAATCTGTTTTATGTTGTTCTAAGTTTTCTGAAATCTAGTTTGAATGGGTCATATGGTGGACAGGAAGTCTACCATGTCTACACCCCATCCCTCCCAACTGTGGACTAGTAGATCTGGTTGGTTGGACCATGAAAACTGGTCAGGTCACTTCTATCTGATGGTGACTGGAATCCAATTAATCCAGTCTATTTTCTTTTGTTTTTCTTAACTCATTGGAGTTTAGATTTGATGTATATAATGCAATCATGCAATTTATTTGTTTTTATTAGAAAAAGCAAAGAATCCAACTTCAGTTTCATGTTGGACTTTTGTTTGAAAGAAAAAGGAAATGCATTGGACTTTGGTTGGAATTTTGCAAATGAACTTCAATCATAGTGTCCACCACTTTGGTTGAGTCCATCAAGCCTTCGAAACATCGAGTCACTCAAACAATCATCGATTGTCAGTACCGGATTGATTGATATTTTCGTTGGACTGGTCAATCTGCTAGTTCATGTTCAAGGTATCTACTCACTCTTACAAAGCATATTCAAGCATTCGAGCTTGAAGTCCTACCTTTTAACCATCTAGGGAAGCCAAATTGAGGAAAAAATGTTGGCAATTTACAAGTGGGAAGAAGATATGAAGCCTTGGTCTTTAGGCTGGAGTAATCACAATGGTTTCAAAATTTTATGCCTACAAAATGCAATTTGTCTTGTTCAATTTTTCAAGACTAATGAAACTTTGATCAGAGGTTTGTGGGAAGTCATGTGAAAAGGATCTGAAAACTATAGAACAACACCTTGAAAATTGTAGAGTACACTCTGCCTTCCACTAACGGCTTGTTTGTGTACTCTAGAATGTTTGAAAAGGAAAATTTAAATTGTCTAGGTGGAAATAGAAATGAAAAGTTAGAAATATCAGAAAAAATAGAAGGTGTTTATGCATGTGACAGAATGCTTAGAAAGTCAAGAAAATTATGAATATTTCAAATTTATAAGAAAATGATTAAATTGTATCGTCAGGTACAAATGATTAAGTAAAAGTTCATATTTGCATATAAGATTACAGAAGGATAGAGAAATATTGATAAAGTTATGGTACATGTAATTTTAATAATTCAAAGATTTCTTTCATCTCACATAGAAATGACATTGTCTTCTCATATTTTATTTGTTATTTCTTTTCATCTTTTTTGATTCATTTCAATTGCATGATTTATGTCATCAATGAATTTCACCACATTCAGTATTATCAAACTCAAGTAATTCATCCTCTAGATCTTCAAATAAATCCATCTATTATATTTGCTTTACAAATAAAATTGTATAGTAGAAAATCACAATCTTTACTTGTATCTTAAAAGGAAATGACATGTAATCCTTAAAAATTAAGAAGTGATGCTTTCTTACTCTAAATGTGCACTTGATCACCATCTTTATTTGTAAATGCCTATAATTAAAATTCTTTATTGCATTACTTAGTAGATTGTCTCAATTATAGTTTGATAAGTGTTACCTAACTCTATAAAATGGAAAAATTAATTTTGGTCAATTTGGATAATCAACATCAACAAAATAAAATTTCTTGCATGGAATATTATATTAGTTCAATAAAAGATTATATAACCATTAACTTTACTTGTTGATGAAAGGAAGTTGATCTTGCAGAAACTTGTTGCATTCAGTCTTACTGTTACAACAATATAACAATAAACACTTAATTCACCGAGATTTGTGAAAACAAAAGGAGAAGAGTAGAATAATACAAGGATTTACGTGGTTCGGTAGAATGCCTACTTCATGGTCACTCACACCACCACACTTGTTCTTGTTAAATCACATAAAGTACAAGTACAAGCATTACAGCCGCCATAGCCATTCACCTCCCTCTTATAGGGTTACAATTAGGGTATAGGGGTATTACTATACAATAATTGCAAATAGTTATGTTGTAGAAGACACAATTCTGCCTCGATCACTGTAGTAAATTGTACGAACTTACTTTGTATAGTTAAATGTTAACTGTATGGACCCTCGTATGGTTATGTGCTAACTATACAGACTCCTCGATTAGCAGTCCCCAAGGCGTTAACCATATGAACCGTTGAACCCTCATATAGTTAGGGGTTAATTATACGAACCCTTTTGTTGAAATTGTCTTCACACCCAACAATCTTCCACTTAAAGATCGTTTTAGCAACCTCTGCCCCTTCTCCAGTCGCAGCTCCTGCAAGAATAACTTTAATCTTGGTGGTCAGTGACTGTCTCCATCCTCAAGCTTCAAAGAGACCAACTAAGGCCATGCACAACCTTAGCTTCTAAGTACCCAAAATCTTCGTGAACATATCTGCAGCATTGTTTTTTCCTACAACCTTCTCCGGCACTAAGGTTCATTTTTCAATCTGTTCTTTGACAAAGTGGTACTTCAATCGAATATGCTTGGACCTTGAGTGAAACTTTGGATTTTCTACAAGATATATGGCTATCACTGAACAAAACACTCTTATTCTTTTCAAAATTTAACTCCTTCAGAAAATTGGTTAGACAAATTCTTTCCTTGGCTGCTTCTAAAACTGCCATATATTCAGCCTTTGTGGTTGATAGGGCAACATTCTTCTGTAATTTGGACGTTCAGCTTATTGCTGTTCCTTCAACAATAGCTTGTAGTGCTTTTACTCGTCTAAATCAACCCCCCAAATATGCATCACAGTACCCTTGCAACACCACTCCTTTTCTTTTGTTGCATAATCCTATATTTGAAGTACTCAAATACTTCAAAATCCATTTCACAGTGCTCCAGTGTTCAAGACCCAGATTTGACATAAATCTACTCACAACTCTCACTACATGAGAAATGTCAGACCTTGTATATACTATAGCATACATCGGGCTACCCATAGTTGATGTATATGGTATATTCTTCATCGAGTCCCTCTTTTCTTGTGTAGATGGTGACTGGTCTTTTGTTAATTTGAATTGACCACTTAGAGGTAGACCTGTACTTTTGGCATCTTTATAATTAAATTTGCTAAGAGTCTTCTCAATGTACCTTTTCTGTGGTAGTAGTAGGGTACCAGTAGACCTATCCCTTATGATTCTCATGCCAAGAATTTGTTTGGCCTCTCCTAGGTCCTTCATATCAAATTCTCTTGACAAATCTTCTTTCAGCCCTTTGATTTTGCTCATGTTGGAATTAGCTATCAACATATCATCCATATAAACTAGCAAAATCAAATAATAGTCATCATACTCTCTGAAATAATAGTAAAAGTTTGTATCACATCTTCTAATTGTCTTAGGGCTTGCTTAAATTCATACAGACTTTTTTGAAGCCTGCACACTAGATCTTCCTTGCCAGGGACAACAAATCCTTCAGGCTACTGCATGTAAATTTTGTTCATTCAGATCTCTATGAAGAAAAACTGTTCTTACATCTAGCTACTCCAGATGTAGATTCTCAGCAGCAACCAAACTAACTCAGCACCACTCTTATAATGGTCATCTTGACTATTAAAGAGAACACTTTCATGTAATCTATATCCTTGATTTGCTGAAAGCCCTTCACAATCAGTCTAGCCTTGTACCTTTTCTTTCCATCTGACTACTCTTCAATTCTAAACACCCATTTGTTCTGGATGACTTTCTTCCCTTCTGGCAATTGAGTTAGACTCCATGTTTTATTCTTTTTGAAGGACTTCATTTCCTCTTCCATGGCTAACTCCCACTGATTTGATGATTTTTGTTTTAAGGCTTCATCATAGTTCTTAGGCTCACCACCATCTGTTAACAGTAAATAATTAAAGGTAGGTACATACTTTTCTGGTGGTTTGGAAATTCTGGAAGATCTCCTTAACTGAGGAGCTTCAGCTCCCTCTTCCTGATCTTCACCTTCCTCTTGAGTGTCTTCTTCCCTAGTGTTGTCACCAGCACAACTTTCAAACTCAACCTTTTCTCCGGGTTGATTAACTGCAGCTGGATTTGAAATTCCAGCACCTGATTTGTCCTTATATAGTATAGACTCATCAAATGTGACATCCTTCTCTCTAATGATTTTTCTCTCTTGGTCATCCTAAAACCTGTAACTAAGATAATGCCAATGAAAAATTATTTCTTAGCCTTCAGATCCAACTTGTCTCTCCTTGCATTTGCAATGTGCACATAAGAAATACAATCAAAGACCTTCAAATGAGCATAGTTGACCCTTTTTCCTGTCCACACTTTTTTCTGAAATTTTAAACTCCAAGGGAACTGACTGACTTCTATAGATCAGATAAGTGGCAATACTCACTGCCTCAGCCTAGAACATTTTGGGTAGTTTTGTTGATCAGATAAGTCTTATGCTTTTAGCCCTTTCATTTAAGGTTTTGTTCATCTTTTTTGTAACTCTATTTTGCTTTGGATGTTCAGGAACTGTTCTGATCTCATTCTCATTATAGAATTTTTTAAACTCTTGGCTATCATATTCTCTACCATTATCTGACCTTAGAGATTTTATCTTTTGTCTTGTTTGATTCTCCATTTTTGTCTTCCACTTCTTGAAAATAGCAAACACACTTTCCTTATGCAGTCATCTATAAAAGTGACAATACTTAGACCCCCCAAGTGAAGAAACAGGAGTAAGTCTCCACACATCAGTGTGCACTAACTTTAATTTTTTAGATTTTGGCTGCTTGTCTGTCATTGAGAAACTCACTTTCTTTTGCTTCTCATAAATGTAGTTTTCACATGTTCCCATTGCTACCTATTTAAGCTTTGGAAACCTGTCATCTTCAGCCAACATTTTCAGTTCTTTCTCACTAATATGGCCCATTTTTCTATGTTATAGTGTAGAATTCTCTGAGACTTGAGCAACTACAATAGTGGCATTTAAACCATTTTTAGATGTCATGTATAGGGTTCGAACCCTATCTCCTATTGCAATTATCATTGCACCTCTGACCTTCAAAACTTGTGTGGTAGTCCTCCGAGTCTAGTTGACTCATGAAGATTAAATTCTTAGTCAGTCCAAGGACATGTCTAACATACCTTAATTTCCAGAGTCCACCATTAGTATTAATGTGCACTTCTCCTCTATCAACAATATCCATGACATCATTATTGACTAGATACACTTTTGAAACTTCAGTTGCATGATAGTTGTGCAACAAATCCCTCCTATTTGTGGTATGAAAAGAAGCTCCTAAATCTAGAATCTAGGATTCTACTGAACTTGTCACACAACAAACTAGGGCATCCTCTATACCCTCACAAACTGAATTTGCACTTGAGTCAGTGGACGTCTTTCCCTTGTTTCTCTTCAGAGCCTTACAGTTTGACTTGTAGTGCCCTGGCTGTTCACAGTTCCAACAAACAGTGTACCTAGGGTTCCTACTCTTCCCCCTTGATTTGGACTTGGGTCTTGAGCCACTTGATTTTCTGTGCTGACTTCTTCCTTTGCTCTCAACATTGAGGGCAGATGTGGAGGCTTCACTTGAACTCCTCCTTCTGATGTCTTCACTCAAAATCAAATCCCTAATATCATTTAATTTTAAATTTTCATGACCTAAGGAGTTGCTGACCCAGTCACCATGGTAGACCAGCTCTCAGGCATTGAAGTTAGTAAAATCAATGCCTTCACCTCATCATCAAAGGTTATATCTACTGAACTGAGTTGTGTAATAATGACATTAAAATCATTAATATGGTCAGTTACATTACCTCCTTCAGACATCTTCAAGTTGAACAGTCTCTTCATCAAATAAACCTTATTTGATGCATTGGACTTCTCGTACATGTTTGATAGTGCCTTCATCAGGTCTGTTGTGGTTTTATCTGTCCAATAGCCTCCACGTAGCCTCCATGTTATTTGGCTTCACTCCAAACAATGGTTCATGGAGTTTCTTCTAGTATGGTAGATCTTCTATTTGCATTTTCCAGAAACTGAAGTCCTTCCCTTCAAATTTGTCGATTTGAATCTTCCCTTCATTTGCCATTTTTGAAATCTCCAAGTTGAAAATCTGATTGAAAGCAGCAACACCTCAACAACCTTAAACGCTTTGATATTAGTTGAAAGGAAGTTGATCTTGCGAAAACTTGTTGCACTCAGTCTCACTGTTACAGTAATGTAACAGTAAACACTCAACTCACTGAGATTTGTGGAAACAGAAGGAAAAGAGTAGAATGACACAAGAATTTATGTGATTCGATAAAATGCTTACTCTACGGTCACTCACATCACCACACTTGTTCTTGCTAAATCACATAAAGTACAAGTACAAGCATTACAGTCATCACAGCCATTCACCTCCCTCTTATAGGGTTACAATTAGGGTATAAGGGTATTACTGTATAATAACTAAAAAAAGTTATATTGCAGAAGACACAACTTTGCTTCAATCATTGTAGTAAATTATAAAAACGTATTTCATATAGTTAAGCATTAACTATACGGACCCTCGTACAATTATGTGCTAACTATACGGACTCCTCAACCAACAGTCCCCGAGGTGCTAATCATATGAACCCTCATATAGTTAGGGGTTAATTGTATGAACCTTGCAGCTAAAACAGTCTTCACACCCAACAGTTGATAACATAATGTAATGGAATACTTGCACGAATTATTATAATATTGTAAGTAACATACCCAGTGGAGTCCAAATATTATTAGCTCTACTTGTTGCATTTTAAAATATTCTAGCATTAATGTTGATCCTTCCTATCTACTCAAAATGTAAATAAATTTCATACCAAAATTACACATTGCTATTACATTTTGTGATAATTATCTTTTTTGTTCTAAATCTCACAGATTTTTCTTCATAAATCATTGATTTTACATATCTTTGTAATAATTTTGCTATTAATAACACCATTACAATCTTGACAATACCACATTCAAAACAATGTCAATGCTTGAAACTACCTTCTAGTTATATTAAACTAATGAAACAAAAACATACCTTGAAATACAAAAAGTCATTAGGGTCATTTTGAATTTTGTTAGGCATTGAAGACGAATGTGGACCTAGAAGTTTATGATGCAATTTGCATATAGCATTCAACATTTCATTAAAGTATGTATTAATAGTCAAAGCAAAGCAATGAAATCAGTCTCTAGTCGCACCATATTTTTGATTTTGTCCAACCATTGTAAGAAACATTGTACATTTCTTTTCGACCTTAATATTATTACTATCTACTATTACTCCTTTTCCCAACAAGTGTAACATTTCATAAAAATATGTTGATTCATTTTGTATATTTTTTAACAATTATATACTTAATCTAGTAGTAAAGAATCTAATATTGTTTGTATGTAATCTTGGCCTTTTCTACTATAAATTTTATTTGTAGAAATTGAAGTAGTACTTGAAATAGCTTCCATTCTTGCAAGAAGATTCCACACAATAATATTCTTCACAATCTGAGTGATTCTTCCTCCTCTTCTTATATTAATAGCTTAAAAACATCCATTTTTTTGAAACTTAATACCTATATAATGAGAACAATAATTTTGTAAAACATATAATTTGATAATTTGAATATGCATATTGATAACACCATGACAATAAAATAAAGACAACATAACACAATTTGAATTTGAACAAGAAACAAACATAACAAATATCTATAACATGACATTGTCCATTACATGACATAAATGACAATGTTGCAAAGAACTTCATGACAAATTTAACTTCAACCATTCTATTTGCATTTCATGTGGAACACAAAAATTGATTCCACTTTTTAGGGTTTTCAAAAAATTTCATTGCTTTGACTGTTTGTTTGACTAAAGTTTTGGTAGATCTTGTAATGCTTTCATAGGTTCATCTACTTTTCAATTGATCTGTTTTGACCATTCAAGCTTGTTTTGCTCTATTGTAACCGTACATTCCAAAATGTGTAAATGTTGCTCACTTTTGTTATCGTTCTTTTCATACAAACTCATAATCGTGATAGTAGCATCTTTAAGTGTTGATGCTATAAGTTGTGACTTTGCATGAAGTTTTGGTCTATTTCTTCTTTTATGAACTTCGTGAGTAACATTTGTGAATGGAGAGTTTTCTTGTATTTTAGAGTCTTAAGTTCAATAGTACTTGACTGCACATGGGGGTGAAATTTTCGTCATTCATAGTATTTTCTGCATCTACTCCTTTTTCCTATTTGATACATTTATCAGCTTGTTTGCTATAAATTCCACATGTAATGATGCTGCCAAAAATTATCACAAGTTTATCTTAAATGGGGCATGACTTTTCTTTACATGATGCACATTTTAGATGTTTCTTAAAAGCACAAATAAGTTAAACAATCATTCTATCTAAAGATGTAATGTACGCATGTGCACAAATTCATTCCATATCTCAATAGGAATATTTGTGTACCCTAGAATGTAGTTAATTTCATCCACTTTGATTTCCAATTTACTATAATTCTTGTACATTGCATGCCATGTTTTAATGCAATTGTCATCATTTTTCTTTGTTATATTATCATTTTTTTTTTCATTGTGGCTTTTTATTATCTCATTTCAAGTTTCTAGTTGAAATTAAGGTAAAGAAGATCATTAAACTATCTTCCATTATTGGATGAGCATAAATACAAAGTACATAGCAAATGGATTTAGTAAGGATCTGATTACTCAACTATCATCTACCCAATACTTAACACTCCCTCAAGTTGGAGAATATAAATCCTCCATCCCCAACTTGTTACAAGGCCTGAGAGAAGATGTCCGCTTGTTGTTGAGTAGATCGATTATAGGTAGTACAAATAGTGTTGGCAAGACAATTTTCAGATATAATGACTGTCAATTTCAATGCACTTGTTGTGCTCATTAAAGATATCATTGTTGGCAATATAGATTGTAGTTTAGTTGTCACAATACAGGCTCATGGGCAAGGAGACTTTCACTAAGTTTAGATAGAAAGGTCTTGATCCATACTAGTTCACTAGCAATTTGTAACATTGACTTGTATTCTGCCTTAGCATTGGATTTGGACACTATATTTTACTTCTTCTCCAGATGACTAAGTTACTTCCAATATAAGTGCAATAACTTGAAGTAGACTTCCTGTCCACTTAAACTACTTTGTGTTATATCCTAAAATGTTGATAACTATGTTGGTTGGTGTTTAAGTCGATTAGATAAGTTGGTGTGTATGTTAGTGGACTATGGTCATTATTTAACCATTGAGTATTGTAACCATTGTAAGTAGTTGTATAACTCTTCTATAAATAAATCTATCCACCTCAATTGGTGGTATTGCGATTTCCTACAATTACTCGTGTTTGACTCGTGGTTCATCGCCAATGTACACTTTGGATGGTTCACTGCCAGCTTTCGCTCCATATTAGGTAACTTGTTCTTGGCATTCTTAATCCTTTTTCTTCTTCGATTGTGTTTGTCTAGGCAAGCATTGGTCGCAATTGTGGTCTCAAACGACCCTCGTCAATTTGAGTTTGATTTGTCTGTGGGAATGCAACAACTTGGTATCAGAGGAGGTTTATGCCAAAACACTAGTGGAGCTTGAGGAGACGGGGGATCTACTTTTAAAGATCCAACAAGATCAACGAGCGACCATCAGGGATCAATAGGAGGACAAGGCATGAATTGACGGTGGCTGTCTGAAACTTGTCCATGATAGGGCCAACGAGGAAGGGTCAATTTGTAGACAGGAAGGTGAAGGTGATTACAGGGGAGACAACCAACCTCGCAATACTCTTAGGCCAACCTTTCCGATCTTTAACAGCGAGGAGGAACCTAAGAGATGGCTAATATGGGTGGAAAATTTTTTTCGACATTACAATATCCTAGAGAGACAAAAGACAAATTACGCATCTATGCATTTAGAGGGTGAGGTGATCCAATGGTTAAATAGGTATGAAACGATGCATCCAAATCAACATTGGGAGGTCTTTAAAAAAGATTTAGTGACAAGATTCAGCACGAATGAATTAGAGCAACCCTTTTTGAAGTTGTTGAAACTAAAATAGATAGATAATGTGAAGGAATACCAAGGACAATTTGAAAGAATCTTGAACAGGGTTCTCTAATTGTTTGATGAGGATGTATCGATGATCTTCGCTAATGGTCTCAGGGAAGATATTTGCTCAAATGTGCAAGTGGAGTGACTAGTATCTTTACTAGAAGCCATGTGGGTAGCATCGATGTAGGAGGAAAGGTGGCATCACCATAAGAAGATTGGAATGTAGCCACGATGTCAACATCACGAGGAAGAAAGCAAAGGAGGGGCAACCGCTAGTGAGAGTTGGTGGGTAGGAGGTAGTAGAACTTATGTTATAATTGTGACGAAAAATGTTCGAGGGGCCACAAATGCAAGTCTCTCATGGTTTTCTTAATACAAGGGGAATGAAAGGAAGAAGATGACTTGCTAGAGGACGAGATACTAGAGCAAACCACAGTTCAACTATCTTTACATGCTTTCTCTGGTGAAGGACCCTAGACAATGAGGGCCTAGGGCACCACTCAAGGAAAATCGTGCTAATTCTTTTTGATGGTGGGGGGCACCCATAATTTCTTGGATCCCAGGATTTTGTAGTTTGACAAGAATGGTCCAATGGAAGAAGTTGCAAGCAAAGATAATTGGTGGTTGATTCGTTTTAAAAATATCATTGTAAATGCACAACGTCAATTATAGATTTGGCAAATATAAGTCGTTTTCATAGGGATTTAGGAACACCAATTGATGAAAATAAAATAAAACTATAATTACTGACTAAAATTTTAGGATCTAAAATTACTAACACAACTCGTAAAAATAATCACAACTTTCAAACTCACAAATAAATAAAATCCTATCTAAGCATATAAAATATAAAATCACAAATATTAAATTCACACCAACACAAATTACAACACATAAAACATACAAAATAAAATAATGCCACACATGCAAGTAATATAGAAACGAATCACGCAAAAGCTTAACTTGCACACAAGAAAAATAATGCAACCCCAAAATAAACATAAAACACATGTGGAAATGAAGTAAAAGCACAAAAAAGACTAAAACATTGCAAAAATAATCACAACGCAAAACACAAGACCCAAAATGACACAACTCATGCATGCACAGATAGACGAACACATCCACTCACGAAAAATGAAAATACTTTGATTCAAAAATGACAAAAATAATGCTTGATTAAATGGATAAAGAGTTTGAACGATATAAATGAAACAATAACATAGAAAAATACAATATCTAATCATTTGATCATCCACACATTCAAGTTCTTTAAAAAACATTTATGTATTTCAATAATCATAAGAACAGCTAAGTTTGACTTGAACTTTACGTGAGAGGGGTTGAGATATCATCACTATGCTTCCTTCTGTGGGTGGATGTCCTCTTAGTTAGGGTTGAAGATTGGCATCCCTCTTTGATCTCTCCCCCACTTTCTCCGTTTACTTGGGAGTAACCTAGATGGAGATGACATTCTTGAGAAGATCGTCTGCCACAACCAATGTGGAGAAGCTGCTCCAAGCTCGTAGACGGTACAACACTTCCTTGTTGTTGCCTCTTGTGTGAGTTGTGTGCCTCTTCATGTGAAACCATAGAGGGGTTGTAATGGAGTGCTCTTAGAGAATTTGCAGCCTAGCCTCTATCTTCATAAAATGTGGCTAAATGGGTTTTATCCCATGATTAGCTTAAACATTCATCCCCATAAACAATTAAATCACCAATTATCTTTTTATTTTCTTGACTTCTCGCATGCATATCTAGTAGTTATGGGATGCTTCACTGGATTTATACACATTTAGTGCTTTTTTGCACTTTAGTTTCGTAATATGATATAACTTGTAATATTTGCTAAGAACACTAATAAATACTTAGTGAAACCTTATAATCATAAAAATTAATAATAAAATATTGCACAAAAATAAACTCATTAGTGGCAAACAACTAGAGGTTTAAGGAGTGTAAGGGAGTGCAACTAAACTATTAGGGACAAATGTTAATAATTGATGTCAAGTTACTCAAGATAGGCATTTACGATGTTATATTGGGTGTACAATGGATGGAGTAGCTTAGACTTGTCTATTGGGACCTAGAGAAGAAGACATTCTAGTACTAACAAGATGAAAATGTAATTTTTTTTTAGGGGCTCATCACTGAGCCAATGTAGGAAGTTGTTGCTGTTAAGTATAGAATCCCTTTTTAAGTTGTGTTTTGATGATGTTAAATATCTTGTGATGTATGTAAAAGAAGTGATAAAGACATAACTTAAAGATATGATAAAGTGATAGCTTGAAGCATTGATAAAGGATTTGAAGGTCTTAAAGAGTTGATAAAGTTCAGCATACATAAAGGATATGAAGCCTCGATGGATGCAACTTATAAGGAATGAAGGCAAAAAGAGATGAAGAAAAGTCATGTAGGAAGTCTCTACACGAAAGGTTTGCACATTAGTTAAGTCACACACTTAACCTTTTAGAGCACACTTACTTTATCATAAATAGAACAAAAACAGTATAACGAATTTATGATTTTGGCAGGTTAGAATTAAGATTATCTATACCTTATACACCTAGACAGAAAAAATTGAAACATTATTTGGATATCTGAATGATTATCTAAGTTTCTCTGTATTATCCTCCCAGAACAAAAAGGAAGTTCCACCATAGCCTAGCTTGAAAAAAATGGAAGTTCTGCCACAACCTAGTTTGAAAAAATGAAAGTTCCGTCGTAAAATTAAACTATCTCAGAGCTCAACGGTTAACCGTAAAGTTAAGGTTGTAGCCTAACAGCCAACCATAAAGTTATGACCATAAGGTCACGGATTGCTGTATAGTTATCTACAGTATTCATACTTAGAAAAATCATACAAAATATTATGATGGAAAAATTCAGAATATGATTTGGATATTTGAATTTCCTCGTGGTTTTGATTTTATCCTAGAAATTCCTCTCAGGAAAAATTCAGATAACCATTTTAGAAAAACGTTATTCCGAATTTGCTACAGTAAAAATTCGGAATATAACTCGAAATTCGGAATTTATTTTCAAAAAAATTCAGAATATAATTCGTTATTTCGAACTGATCTCCAAAATGAAAAATATAGCCATTAGAAAGATTTGACCAAGTCAAATTAACCGTTTAAGCTTACTTAAACTATAAATAATCCTGAGATTAGAGATCTAAAGCACCTAATCTTCACATACATGAATTGTTGCACTCAAACGCTCACATCGAACAAGTTTTAGCATGCATTGATCGATACATTTGGTTTCTATGTATTTTTCTTGTACTCAAGCATCTTTCCCAATTTTCACTGAAAATACTTACACAAAGCACGAAATTGGTGTTGGTTGTTTTGATTTGTATTTGGCCGGTTTGTTGAGTTTCCACTTAAAAACTCAAGATTGTGGTTGGTGTGTTCTACCTTAAACACTTAGTTGATTTATGTGTTTTACCTTAAACACTTGGTTAGTTAGAGAATTTGATCATAAATCTTTGGTGGGTTGAGGTATTCTACCATAAACACTTGTGTAGGTTAGTTGAGAGGTGCGACTTTAAATCCTTGTACTGGTTGGTTTTGTGTTCGACCTTAAACACCTTCTGTAATTGTTCTTTATAGTGGATTAGACTTAGTCTTAAGCTTAGATAGCTTGGGGGTGAACGTAGCTTTTTGGTGAACTACCTGAAAAATCCTTGTGTTCATATTTCATTATTGTTTTTGTTTCAAATATTTATTAAATCAATCGCGAATGAATTTTTGATTAGTTTTTAAAATGTTATTCACCCCTCCTTTAGCGTACGATTCACACTTTTAGTTGCTATGCAATTGATACAGGAGCATGACATCATAGAGTTGGTAGTGATATTCCAAATTGAGGCAAAAGGGGATACTCAATTGAGGGAAAAAGAAGGTGAATTAAATCAACTATTACAAGTGTATGCAGACATCTTCAGGGAACCAATAGAGCTACCTCTAGCCAGGGAAGAGGACCACCACTAGATCAGGTTGAAGGATGAGAGCTTAGCCATCATCATGCCCCCATACAGTTACCCTTATTTCCAAAAGAATGAAATTGAAAGACAGGTAATAGAATTCCTACGCACAGGGTTGATTAAATCAAGCACAAGCCCTCACTTGGCACCTGTGTTACTTGTGTAGAAAAAGGACAGAAGTTGGTGATTTTGCGTTGACTATCGTAAATTGAATAAGGACATGGTTAAAGTGAAGTTTCCTATTTCAGTGGTAGAGGAGTTGCTTAATGAACTAGCCACAACAAGGGTGTTTTCAAATTTGGACTTAAGGTTTGGCTATCACCAAATTCACCTCCACCTTGACGATACTGGCAAATCTGCATTCCACACCCATGAAGGTCAATATGAGTTTCTTTTCATGACCTTTGGATTGACGAATGCACTGGTGACCTTTCAATCTCTAATGAATCGATTGTTTTGAACATTATTGCATCAGGTAGTTCTCGTCTTCTTCAACAACATCTTAGTGTATGGAAACAATGAAGATGAACATTGGGAGTCACTTTGACAAGTGCTAGAGACGTTGTGAGCCAAACGATTATTCGCTCGACACAATAAGTGCCAATTCCAAATTGTGTTTTATTAATTACAAGACATTGAATTTGTGTAGGATAGGTGTGGCATACAAGATTGGAAACGACTAGGAAATGTCAGGAACCTTCGAGCATTCCTTGGATTGGTTTTGGTTGACTAATCAACAAGTGCAAAATCGAATAAAGGTTCTGGCTGACTAATCAAGGACAAAATGAGAACTAAACATAAGGGAGTGGGTCTTCATGAAATTACAACTATATCGACAAATGATGGTCTATTCCAAAGAAAACTAGAAACTTGCACCCAAGTTCTTCAGGCCATTCCAAATTATAGAAAAAATTAGTTTAGTGGCATATAAATTACGATTGCCTAAATGAACAAGGGTACATCTCATTTTTCACATATCATAGCTTAAAAAGAAGATTGGTAATGCATCAGGTGCCCCAACAAATTCCCAGTAGCTGGCAACAAGGACAGAAGGTTCCCGAGAGGATCTTAGATCGCCACCTCATGAAGACATAATTGAGTTTCAACAAATTGGTTGATGTAGTGGAAGGGAGAAAGAAGCGATAAAGGGACTTAAGAGACCGCAAAACATATCAGGGCTCAATTTCCTTGGTTCGTCAATGGGGTCTGTTAGTCTTAAGGGAGGGATGTTATATCCCAATGTGTCAGTTGGTGCTTAAGTCAATTAGTTAAGTCATTGTGTATGTCAGTGGACTATGGCCATTATGTAACCGTTGAGTATTGTAACTGTCTAGTAGTTGTATAACTCTTCTATAAATAAATTTATCCACCTTGATTAGAGGTATCATAGTTTCCTACAATTACTTGTGTTTGACTCGTAGTTCATCGCTAGTATACACCTTGGACGGTTCATCACCGACTTTTTCTCCATATTCAGTAACTCGTTCTTGACATACTTGATCCTCTTCTTCGATCATGATCTGTGTAAGCAAGCATAGGTTGCAACCGTGGTCCCGAGCAACCCTCATTGTCGGTTCAGTGTTCAGTTCGTCTGCAAGAACACAACACTTTGTGATTTACTTAAGTCATTTTCTCTTTTGAAAATAAAGTCAACAAATGTTATATATTATTCTAGCAAGTAAATAACCTCTAAAGTTAAAAAAACACTGAAAAGAAAAATAATTGTGGAAAATAGGAGTAAGCTATTTGAAACTAACATTTAAGGAGAAATGCATGTCTCCTTGATGGTTCTAGCATTTTATATACAACCCATCATAATTTCACTAGGTGAGGTTAGCCATATGAATTCTTCTAAACTAACTATAACTTTTATCCTTTGTATTGCTACCTAAATTGTATATGCAAGAATTTTTTATGGTTGATTCATTAAAAAAGTTTACTAAAATACCTATACTATCTTTCTTTTATTTCACTTTATTTTACCAAAATTTTACCATCATCATCCTTAAATATTTCACTTGACTCAAATATTTAGATTTCTTTTTGTAAGCCTTAGCCAATTTTTATATTCTATTTTCTTCTTTTTTCATGTGTAATTATAATATAATTCTTTAATTTCTTGATTTTTAACTCTACTAACAATTTTCTTACCATTTTTTTTTGTTAACTTATACTTCTCTAAATTTTCCTTATTTCTTCATTTATGATAGGTTTTATCAATTTTCATTACTTAGTGAAACTATCTTAAAGGACTCTCATGTAATTTCCTTTGCAAACATTTGAAACTTTATCTCAAAATCAATTGATAATGAATGAAAAGATTCATTATTTAATGTGAAACAATTCTAATACTTTCCTTCACTTGGAGGTTTATTTATTTATTTACAAGTATTTATAGGTAGATATGTATGACTTTTTTTGATACCATGTCGAAATTTATCTTAAAATTAATTGACCATAAATGAAAAAGTTCATTATCATATAAGTTCAAGTATGGTGCTTATTTTGATCGATGTAAGACTATTTCGACAAAAACAAATAACCATTTCATTGTAAAGTTTATTTAATTTACTCTTTAGTTTCTATATTCCTATTTTTAACTAGTTATCTCTAAATATCATTTTCTTTTCCCCTTCTGAATTTACCCACTAGTTCTTGACTTCTTATGTGCTTTAGTCCTTACTTTTGATATTAACAACTAATAATAAATACCTATGCTGTGTTGTTAAGTTTTTTCCCAGAATTACCTTACAATTGTTGCACAATTTTTGATCTATTTTACTAGTAATTAAAAAATCTATTTGACTAGCATTTGAATCACCTTTGAATGTAATTAAATACTTCTCTTTTTTAAAATAAGTGTTTATTATCAAAATATTGCAAGCTATACTAAAATCTAAATTTGAATTTTCTTTTTCATTTGTATTTGCCAAAACCAAATCCTCCATGGTGTCTTTCATATCTTCTATTTTGCTTCCCTTCATGACCATTTAGAACCCTTTCAATAAAGAGCGTTTCACTTGTTTAACCCCGAACTAATCATCCAAATATTCTGCACCTCTCTTGTGAGCTTACAAAACTTTTCTAATAGAAATAGTTTTTGAGTTTGCTTGTAGGAGAAAAGAGTGGATGGAGTAGAGAAATGGAGGAGATGGAGAGAAATGAGGGAAAATGGACTTGACGTCTTTCCACCCCCTCTATTCACTGTTGTCACATGTCAGTACGACATATGGGCCATGTCAATTGATATGGTCAAAAGGTGCGCAGGTTCCACACCTTGTCAACCAACACTAAACATGCTACTAATGTTTCATCGATATGTTGATTGAAAGTGTCAATCAACACCATTTCCAGCTTGTTGATGAAATTTGGCATACACATGTGGAATTCCATGATTTGAACTAATGTTTAATCTCATCATTTTATAAAACCTTTTGTTATTTTTTGATGGATTGACTTTTTCTTTGTAAGTAGTTGGGAAAGATGTTTCTTTGTATTAAGAAGTATATGCTAGCTTAAAGATGCCTAGTAGATGTGTGTACCCACTATATTGTTCATGTGAACCATTCATGTGGGTTTCTTTGACATGTTTATTATTTGTATAATTTTGTTAAGTCAATGGTCTTTCCAATTTTGACAGAATGGAGTGCATTCTCTTTGCCCAGCTATATGGTCCAAGCATAGACGATGGCTGTCAATGTCCATGATTTCTCTCAATCCTTTTACTTGCGTAAGTTTTTTTGTTGTATTTTGATTTAGTGGTAATTTACTGATCATTATGTGGAGATATTTTAAATTGTAAACTGTGATCATAAGGTGTGGGATGGAGTCTCTAACATGATTTACGACTAATATGGATTTGGTTCACTATTATTAAACCACATATAGGAAACAGGAGTCCAACTATCACTGTTATTCTTTTTTTGAGCCGACATATATTCAAACTTTCCATCCGTGTTAAGAGTCCTTTTCTTACATAACATTTTTTTTTTGAATTTGGGAACAAAAAAATTTAGAAAAAAGAGATTTGAATACCATGTTCCCATGACAACAACTAATAGTCCCTACATGTTATTAATTGAAGGAAAACAAACACTAAACTGATAGTCCTTACAATGCTTATTTTTTTAGCTTAATTTTTTTGTTTTCTTCCTTTTGTCACAACTAATAGTCCTTCCAAAGAAGGTTTATTTATCTTACCTTTTAGGCTTGAAACGATCTAAACATAAAAACTACATGTTAATACTTTAGATGTAAGAATTCACTTTTGAAATGAACTGTTTATTTCAGTCATTCCTGGATCTACAATTCCCAAACGGGCAGCTTACATATGTGGCTGGTGAGGGACTGACAACTAGTGCCTTCCTACCAATTCTTGGTGGCTTACTTCAAGTTCAAGGTCAATATCCTGGGGAAACGAGACTTAGCTTCTCTTGCAAGGTCAGTTTTTGGATGAGTATCAAAAGAACGAAACTAAACTGCAGTTTTTCCTGTGGTGTCTACTTGAGGAGAACCTTTTTTTTTTGCACGATTTATATTTCAGTCATATATACTTACAATTGCATTTTCAATGAACTAAATTGACTTTTTATAGACTGATTTTATTGTATAAGGATACCTTTGGAAGTCCCTTTTTCACTCAATTCAATGATGTCTATTTTTCCATACAATTTCTTTTTTTTTTCTAACAGCTAAATTCCACTTTCTTACAGAATAAGTGGGGCACACGTATCACTCCTACAATTCAGTGGCCAGACAAATCTTTTACACTTGCAGTTGCTCAGGCTATAGCTTGGCAAAGGTCAGGCCTTATGTTGAGGCCAGCCTTCCAATTCAGGTATGAAATTGATCTATTTTTGACCAAAATATTAATGGTTTGATTTAATCAAAGTAATCTTGGGATCTTGCATTAATGTTTTGAAATGGATCTCATAAGCCCGTGGAACCTACATGTGCCATATTTAAAGATAGGAATCAATCAAAATGATCACATAGCGATGGATAAAATATCTGTTGACAATAATCTATTAAATTTGCTTGGATGGCGTATGGAAGGAAAACATTCAAGTACAATATTCATGTTTAAGCAATGAGTTTGGGCATGGTTTATGAGCTGCTAAACATTTTTCTTGGTGTTGGTGATCTATGTAGTACTGACTTCTCATTCATGCTTGCTTTGCAGCATTTCACCTACTTTTGGTGGAAGCAATCCTGGAGTAAAAGCGGAGTTGATCCATTCCTTGAAGGAAAAGCTTAGTTTGATTTGTGGTTGTGCTTGTACAGTGCATCCTTCTGCTTATGCATCAATATCTGTAAGTCCACTCTTACTTTGTCACCTGTGGGTGTTTGTCTAAAAGTATAGGCATGTGTAGCTGCTAAAATTCTTCACCTGCCAATCCATCTCCCGTCTAAAAGTATCCTTTTGCCGAACATTTCTCATGTGCAGATTGGGAGATCGAAGTGGAATGGCTATGTTGGGAACTCAGGGTTCGTGTTCCGGGTGGAGACTCCTCTCGGCAATGTTGGCAGACCATTCTTCTCCATGCAATTAAGCACTGGCGTTGATTTCTAACTTATGGTAAAATGTAAGATACAAAAGAGGAAATTTATGTAGTTTTGGTGTTGTACAGTTTTTGTAGATGGTAACAGGCATACGAAACCATACATACTTGTGAATAGGTGTCTCGTATACCAAGTTGTGCCAAGACGATATTACTTTTTCCTTGTATATATAATATAGGCTTACGACGACGGTCGGAATGAAAAAGAGAAACTTCGTTTTCCGGTTGAGTTCCCGCTGTAGTATGGAAGGTTATGGTTTTATGGTTCTTTCGGGAAACATGTGCTGTTTGTGTTCCCGGGATCGATGATTTTTCTGCTTCAGTTTTTCTTTGGGTTCATGTCTAATTTATTGTTGTTTTGGAGGATGTCGGCCAATTTGAGCAATGTTGCATGTTGTTTATGAAGTATTAATCTAAAATTGATCTTACCTTTTCCTCGTAATATGAACATTTTTTCTGATTGTGATTTTTGGATTTGAATCTTAGGGTTCATTTGTATACGTAGAATTCAATAAAAATAAATTATTAAGAATTTATTTTTCAATCAAAATTGAAATAGATGAAATTAAATTTAATATAAGGATATTTGTGTATCTTGTAGAATTAAATAGAAATTAAAATTTTAATATTTATGTATATAATAGAATTAGATAGATTAATTATTATTTTTTTTTAAAAAAGTAAAAATAATGTATTTCAATGATGTCCCGTCGGAAGGAGGAATAGAGATTTTGCTTAATTTACAAGGAGGAAGGTTAAAATTAAAATTTAAAATTTCCTTTTAAATGAAATTTACTTAATTTCATGAAAGAATTAAATTCAGTTAAAGAGATTTGTATAAATATTCGAATTACACAATTCAATTTCCTCATTTTCATTGACAGAAACCCTCTTCTAATATTAATTGGTATTTCTTTGACTTATACAATGTTTATTCAACATAAGTAAATTTGTTCTATTAATCGACTTGATAATTGATAGTTTAATTAATTATCAACTGATATGACAAAAGTTTGCTTCTCAGTTTTTTTTCATCGATCATTGCAACTTTCGTTCATTTTCTATTTTGTTTTGTAATTGTTTTGATGTTGTAAGGTGATTTTCTTGTATCATAGAGTGGACCAGGCTATCGTCTCGTAGAATACTCTAAATTAGGCTTATGTACTTAAAGATGATGAGTTGAGTTCTTTAAAGACCTAGGTGGGTTGAATTAGGGTGAATGGACCTTTGAGGGCTAAGGAAGAGTCGTCACCTAACTTAATGAAGGTTAAAATAGGAAAACCTATATGATGTATATTTCCATACAAATGACATTGTGTTTAAGAGTTGAGGCACATTTTATGGTAACTAGAGAGTTCGAAGTAAGTTTTCCAAGTACGCATAGGAAAAATGTTAAGCACCCCACACCCTCAACTTTGCTGGCCTCTCAAGTGATCTCATAGGTGCTAATCTATATGATGCACTTGTACATTCTAAGTGTAAAAAAATATGTGAAATGAGATTTTAGGCCTATTGGGGCCTAAAGAGATGTGTTAAGCCTTTAAATTTAAGAAGAAAAGGGCTAAGGGAGCATTGGAAAAAGTCGTAAACATTTTCATATTGGGTTGGAAATGGGCTAGTGTCTAGTCTACATGTGACTATAAATTAAAATTTAGAGAAAATACAAACAAGAATGCAAATGATGCATGACATGTGAAGACATGAGTTTAGTAGAATTTAAAGCATGGAACCTTTATGTAGCATGTGGTATGATGCAAAATGATGCATAGTTGAATAAATTTCATCTTAGTAATTATGTAATGTGTACCTTTCTAAGGTGTTCCCCAACTTAGTTAGGATTGACAGATGCAAATCTAGAATAATGCATGAACATGTGATATACATGCGATCATGACATAGAATAGTAAATAAATTACAAATTCTCATGCGATTGCACACGAGGAGGCTAAGCAATTACTCAATAATTAAAAAATTAATTATCAGATAGTAATTAAACTATAAGTTTTCTCACAAGAAAAGGAAAAAGTCATGCTCTTTTCCTCTTTGAGTAAAATATGACATTCAAGCGTAATTGAAATAATTAGTGTGCAAGTACAAGTTTGTCCACAAGGATCAGTTTTGAGTGGTGTTTAGCTAAATTGGTGTATTCAATTAATGGAATAATTAATTATATTTCTTTTAAGCAATGTCACAGTTACTCTGTTCCAATTAATCATTAGCATGCTCTTTAAACACTTATTAAATTTGTACCTTCCAGAGAACTTTTCATTAATTTTAATTTCTTCAACACTTAGAATATTTTGATTTTTAAAATTAGCCTTTTAGTAAAAATAAAGGAAGAAGGAAAAGGAAAGAATACCTAATTGTACCATCTCTTTCATCTGGCTATCACCCGAAAGCCCATGGGTTTCTGCCAGCCCCGTCGGCAGATGGACCGAGGTACAGAGAATTGAAAGGTGTTTGTGTGAGCACATCACCATGTGCGGTTGATGGCTCGTTGAACGGAGTCGCCACCTTATTTTTGGGTAGAAAACAAGGAAAACCGGATGGGAAAGTGTCCTTCCGCCATCGAAACGATAAAACCACGGGAATCACGTAAAATTGTGTAACATGAGAGAACTGGATACGGGGCTCAGGGTACTGTTGGGGTAGGTGTTAGGCACCCCTAGACAGCCCGGGCATTCCCGACCTCTCTCCGGCTCTAAAACGGAAAACTACGATAGTCAGTCTGGCAACAGATAGCTGGTTGGATATACCGGTTGCCTCGTCCTATCCCCATACTAGAGATGAGAACTTGCATTGTTACTTGGCCGGGGCCGGCAAGAATGCATGCCGGAGACGACATCCCGGAAATCTTTCCGGGGCATCGGGAATGTAGACTTACATTTCCCGAAGATCAGGGACCGGCTACCGGTTTTTATACTCGAGACGAAGTCCTTATCCGGTTGATCCACCTAGTGGAGCGGATAGAGCGTCAGGAGCGGGCTCATGACCAGCGGAGACGGGAGTGCCAGAGAACCGACCCCTGGAGGTTTGAGCCCCGGAGGTTTGAACCCTCGATGTCTTCTGAGGAAGAGTAGTTTACTTGTATCCCCTTTAAATGATGAATAATATCTTAATTTTAGTGAAAACTCGTCCATAACTATCTTCTCGAGCGTTTTTGTGAGTTTGCGGGCGAGATTCGGGGTGACGACACGAAGACCACGTTTGTGCCATGTTGGGGATTTTTGGGGGAGCCGACAGTCGGGTTATCTTACCTGCTTGTCGGCGGCGGGCCAGTTGGTCACCCGAACCATATATCTATGCATGGGTTTCGAGGAGCCGGCAACCGGGTTTTCTTACCGGATTGCCTTGGTGGGCCGGTTAGCCCTCCCGATCCATACGTCCAAGTATGGTTTTCGGGGTGCCGGCAACCGGGTTTTCTTACCAGTTTGCCGAAGGCGGGCCGGTTAGACGCCCGATCCGTACGTCTAAGTATGGTTTTCGGGGTGCCGGCAATCGGGTTTTCTTACCAGTTTGCCAGTGGCAGGCGGTTAGACGCTTGATCCATATGTCTAAGTATGGTTTTCGGGGTGCCGGCAACCGGGTTTTCTTATCGGTTTGCCGATGGCGGGCCGGTTAGACGCCCAATCCATACGTCTAAGTATGGTTTTCGGGGTGCCGGCAACCGGATTTTCTTACCAGTTTTCCGGTGGCGGGTCGGTTAGACTCCCAATCCATACATCTAAGTATGGTTTTTGGGGTGCTGGCAACTGGGTTTTCTTACCGGTTTGCCGGTGGCGGTCTAGTTAGCCACCCGATCCTTACGTCTAAGTATGGTTTTCGGGGTGCCGGCAACCAGATTTTCTTACCGGTTAGATGCCCGATCCCTACGTCTAAGTATGGTTTTTGGGGTGCCGGCAACCGGGTTTTCTTACAGGTTTGCCAGTGGCAGGCCGGTTAGACGCCCGATCCATATGTCTAAGTCTGGTTTTCGGGGTGCCGGCAACCGGGATTTCTTACTGGTTTGCCGGTGGCGGGCCGATTAGCCACCCAATCCATACGTCTAAGCATGGTTTTCAGGGTGCCGGCAACCGGGTTTTCTTACCGGTTTGCCTGTGGCGGGCTGGTTATCCACCTGATCCATACATCTAAGTATGGTTTTCGGGGTGCCGGCAACCGGATTTTCTTACCGATTTGCTGGTGGTGGGCCGGTTAGATGCTCGATCCATACGTCTAAGTATGGTTTTCGGGGTGCCGACAACTGAGTTTTCTTACTGGTTTACCGGTGGCGGGCCAGTTAGCCACCCAATGCATAGGTCTAAGTATGGTTTTCGGGGTGCCGACAACCTGGTTTTCTTATCGGTTTGCCGGTGGCGGGCCGGTTAAACTCCCGATCCATACGTCTAAGTATGGTTTTCAGGGTACCGGCAACTAGATTTTCTTACCAGTTTGCCGGTGGCGGGCCGGTTAAACTCCCGATCCATATGTCTAAGTATGGTTTTCGGGGTGCTGGCAACCGGGTTTTCTTACCGGTTTGTTGATGGTGGGCCAGTTAAACGCCCTAAGCATGGTTTTCGTGGAACGTTGAGGAGTCGACCGTACCTGGGTACTGGCGGTGGCCGGCCGATTTACCCGGCAATTTGTTGATTTTTCCGCGTGACGTCTTGTCTTGCGCTGGTCGTGGTCTGGGCGTCCAATGGTCTGAGCTGGGCGACATACGTGGGCGAGCTTTCCTTGTCTCTTCGTGGAATAGTTGACATTCTGGCTTGGGTTGTGTTGAAGAGTCGAACATCCTTAGGTGGTGGTGGCGGTGGCCGGTTGTTTTACCCGACAACCAACTGATTTGCCTGCACACTCAATTACACGTTAGTTTCCAAAGGTGGGGAAGGAGTGTTGTTCCTTCCCCTTATCCATGAATATCTGTGCCGTGTCGTGTGGAAAGGTCGGGACGTTTTTTGGTGACTCTTTTTCTGGCATTTCATTTTGTTGATTTTGTATAAGGGTTTTCAAGCGGGTGCCTGTGATGGAGTTTGTGCAAGGTAGCTGTTCCAACCCAATTGTGCTATTTGGACCCGCAGGGGAATGAAAGGTGGCTCACCTCACGTCAAGAGACGACCACTGGACATTCATGCATGTGAGTTTGGGGAATTTGGTTCCCTTGTCTGATGGAAGTGACCCTTAGGCGACAAAAATGGGTTGAGAGGAGAGATCCAAGAGTTGTCCTTCTGCCCATTGTTATGTTGATTCTTCCTCACGAGTTCACTCTGGGGTCATAGAGGTAGCAGATAAAGTTGTGCGGGTTCCGGAAACGTGGGCATCGGAACCCGGGGGTGGAAGCGACTTTCAGCGGGATGCCAAGCCCAATGTTGACGACTTAGCTGGGATGTCAAGCCCTAGGATAAGAGAAAAAGGGAGAAGTGGGTGTTGGCAAATGGGTTCCGGCACTCGGTTGTATTGGCGGACTTCGATGGGTTGCCAAGCCCTGAAAGAAGGGGACACTTGGTCAATCGCGACAAGTCAGGTATTGGACTGCCAATAGACAGCGGAATCCTAAGATCTACCCATCCCTTACACAAGAGTCCATATGCTTTCAGGACTCAGCAACAAGTAACTTTTCCTTTTCTTTTCTTTTTCTCTCTTTTTTTTTTTTTTTTTTTTT